>APFE030689681.1:44062-85532 GCA_000404065.3 Pinus taeda | reverse complement strand
TATCACTAACTTGCTGATGACTTTGTACAAAGAACTGGTGGAAACCCAACAAAGGCTGCTGGAGACTGAGAATACCTTGGAAGCAACCATACAGAAGGGAGAACAAGGGCAGTCTTCTAAACCAGCCTCAGAAATAATAAACCTTGAGGAGACCCCTAAAGAGGATGTCCCTCCAAAGCAGGACATCCCTCCAAAGGAGGTAACAGAAACAAAGAAAGCAGAAGAAACAGTTCCAGACACAACAACCCCTGCTACAACAGAAGTGTCTGCAACAGAGCCAGCCACTGCAGCACCACCAAAAGAACAGACTGAGAGCCCAGAGATGCAGAAGCTGAGGCAGGAGATTCAAGTGCTCGAAACCCAAATAACAGAGCTAAACAAAGCCAAGGAAACTCTGGCTAAAATAGAGGAAAAATATGACAAATCCAAGCAGAACGTGGCTGAAAGAGAAAGGGAAGTCAAAGCCCTGAAAAAGACTATTGCAGAGTTGGAAAAGCAGCTCAATTTTGACAAAGTAACAACAGAAATCAAGCAGGTCATATGGACTGCTATTGGCCAAGCAATCACTAACCAGTGGGAGTACATTATTGCCATATATGAACAGATAGGACTCATTGGCAAAGCAAAGAAAGAGCTATACAGGGCAAGAAATGACCTAGGCAACATGGCAGACCTTGCCCCAAAGATGATAGAAGTCCTGAATTATAGGAATAGTTCTCAGCTAATCCAGATGGGAATTGCTAACAGAACTGAAACTATTTCCGTAATTAAGAAAACTACAACAATGAAGAACCTCATCCAAACACTGGACAGAAGAGTACATGACATGCAAGCAGATATAACCAAGTTCCAGAATAGGTTCACAGCACTGCAAGACAAAGGGCTCCCCAGTCTAGAAGAATCAGGAAAGCTCCTCTCTTATGAGAAGTATATCAAAAGACTAAGCACCTTTTCAACCATGCAGACTTCTGAGGCTTCTGGGTCATCTACAGCAGGCCCATTAACAGGACAAGCTCTATTTAATAAATTAGAAAATTTGTTCTTTATTAAAAATGAATTGGCACATTTATTTGATAAACCTCCCGATTTTTATAAATATACTGAAGCTGATGAGAGCGTTGGATTAATTTTGAAACATCAGCTTCCTCACCCAGATAATTGGCAGGACTTGGTGAAACTACTCTTGAATCAGGGGTGAAGAGGAAAACAAATGTTGTAGCAACAGAGTTAATACTGCACTTACAGGTGGACAAAGCCACGACAGAAAGCATAAAGGCAGTGAGCCAGCTCAGTACAGGCAGTCAACATCAACAACGACATCAGCAGGTACAGAGGACAGATTCAAGAAAGATACAGAAAATCAGAGACAGTAAGGCACTTTAATGCTTCATTCATGAAGAGCAGCGCAGATTAAAGTCCGCAGTATTCAAAGGGCAAAAAACCATTCTGACAGCATTTAAAAGCTTTTACTATCATTTATACTTGCAATAACTTCTCATCTACTTTATCTATACAGGTGTAATAGATATTTCTTCCTCAGATGACCTCATTCCTGAGATATTTTGTAGACAATTTCTATATATTCCCCCTCGCGTTTTTGAGGGGGGGTTGGACTCCGGATGTAAGATTTTTCTCTTTTGAGATATTCTCTGCTACTCTGATATTGTAAATTTCACAGACAGTTTAATAAAAAGGCAGTGGGATTTCTTCAATGAGGTGTTCTCTCCTGGTCTCTTGATGATATGTGGCTTGAGGGTGCAGGATTCCTGTTCATTACATGACTCAATAAGTTTTCTAATGGCTCAGTATGTTATGAATGTTTCCAGTTATTCCATATGTTGTTCATATTTCCTGTCTCTCATGTTTTCTCTGTGTTTAAAACTCTAGACAGTAAAGAAAAAGGATAGCTCCAGGATTTAGTTATTCACTACCCTGAGCTCAATCTGAACTGCCTCGTATGTTTTCTTCTTCTAAAGTGTTTAAAGTGTAATTCTTGAATGCTACCTTTAAACCATCTCCTTACTGTGCATTGTTGTTTTAAGAATTCAGGTGACTGCTCTTAGATGACTTGCCTTTTCCACAAATATACAGCCTAAATTAATGAAATCTTCATTGCTCGTTACTAGTTGTATATGCGTCACAATCAAAATTTCACAGTTTGTTCCATGAAATGTACACAGGCCCTATAGCTCTTTCCTCCTCACCTGAATCAAGATTCCAAGAGAAACACTCCCAGACCCCATTGCCCAATGGATTAATCATCTGTTGATATTTTTCAGAAGAAACAGAAGCATCCTCCCAACCAAATGCACAAAAACAACCCAAAAACTCAAGTCATAACTAGCCTAAAATCCTCACTGAAAGCAGTGATAAACCTAATAGAGAGAGCCCTCTCTGACTGCAGCTAGGCTAGAAGCTGCAGCCCAAAGTTGGTTAGTGGTTACCCCGGCCGTATCCTCTTGGGAGTCAAAGAGGACAACCTGGGGGTAAACACCTCCCATGAAGATAAGATTCTTCTCCCCTCATTTATGGAGGCTCCTCCTCTTATAAAAGCATCCTCCATGACTATGATCAACTAGTTCTGGATGGTTAGCAAGTTAACTAGTTCTTGGTTTGTTGGATTGATAGCTTACAGTTTGGAATGCTGATAGCCTAGCAATAGCTTGTGAGGTATGAGAATAGCCTTTCATGTTGTGGATTGATGTGTAAAATGGTTTTGTAAGAAGGAAGCCTTGTTGTGGTTGCCTTAGTTTCATACTTGTGCTTTTTGGTGAGAGAGAGTCATCAGTCTTTCTAGGAGACCTTTGAGAGTGAATGCTTATGGAGACATACTAATCGAACCCTTCAAGTGAGCTTGCGATGTCAAGGCGTGGTTGTAAGCTTTACTGTTGTTTATATTAATAAAATCAATGGTTATTTCCTATATCATGTATGAAATGTATGTTGATAGCTTATGGTTCCTTGAATCTATAAGTAGATAGTTCGTTGCTGTGCTCTATTATGTGTTTTGTTGTTTTCATATGTTGTTTCAGGTGAATCATTCATTAAGGAGAAGAAAGCGATAATTGAAGCGACGTGATAAAGACTTCATCAAACACCGATATAAGGTAGGCCTCCTCAACGATAACTATTGAAGGAATTAGATATTGTATTTGTCTTGTTGTGACTAGACCCACTCTAGGGCTAGAGGGGTTGTCTCTGTCCACAGAGGGAACATACTTGCATCACAAGTTGGCGACTCCACTGGGGATATGATGTGTGTGTTGTCCCTTGATTTTGCTCTTGTTGTTTTCGATTGAATTACATAGTGTCCCTTAGTTTTGGGATTGAACCATTAGTGATTTGGATCACTTGAGTAGATCTGGAAGTCCACCTCACTGCCTGAGTGATAGCCTGGTGTCTTTCTGCTGTTTAAGCATTTTTTTCCCTCTTTATTGAGATCGTCGTTGTTTAATTCCTAACAGCTATGACGAATCACTCCTATTCTCTCTACCCTCATTGCACATCGCGGATAGCTCGTCATATAGATGTGAAGGTTCCTGAATCAGAGTCTCTGAAAACAGGTATATTCTTGCGACAACATCTATGAGAACAGGTGTACTCTTGCGATTGTCTCAGGTTGTCAGTGTTGCGCTTGTGACGATTTCTGTAGGGTTAATTTCTACAGCCCTACCTCATGAATATTCCAATGTAGCTTGTCCTATGTTGTTTCTTTCACCTTGTTAAGCTTTTTTTGATTGTGTTTACTGAGGCATGTCCTTCTTCATTCCATTTGTATGAAATTTTTCTTTGTGGACTGTGTGACCTAGGTATTTTAGGGTTCCATCAAGAATTTGCTGGTTTTGGGTTGCTTGTCCTTTCAAGTTTCTAAACTACATCCACAACAATCTTGTTGACTTGTTTGAAGCTGTTCTCTTGCTACTTGCCCATCTTCCTGGTTGATCCATAGTGATTGGTCATCAAAATAGCTTGTTGTATTGATTTGATTTCCATTCACTATTGAAGCATAGATTACATTTGCCTTTTGATCAGTTAGACTGTGCATTAGCTTTTTTGTTATTTATTCCAAAAATAAAAATAAATTGCACTCATATAGTATATGAAAATGAAAGCATGTTTGCATTAGTAGATTCTTTATGATTAGGAATTAAAAAGAGAAATTTAAATATTTCATTTTTCGTCATAGTAGTTGCGAGATAAGTGGAAATCGATGCATTTTGTTTCCTATTGATTGGATTACTTGCTTGCACTATTGTTCTTGCATTTGCTTGTTATTGTCTTCATTCGCTTGGAAATGAACTCCTTACCCTCATTTAGGTAGTCGTTCATCGAAAGGAATGGGTTTTTAATCATTGTAGTTGCATACTAGAGATTATTGAAATACATTCGGTAAGGCCTTGAAATTGAAACTTAATTCAAGATCAAACGTTAAAATTCATTGAATTAACCTAAAAACACATGGAACTTAATGCTCATATCTATATGTCTAGGCTAGAGATGTGTTCCGACGTCATTAAACCTAGTTCCTATTGTTTTCATTGATGTTGGGTGATTCCTCCTTTGTGATTTGATAAGTGCTAGTACATATTTGTGCTCCCTGTACCGTCGCATATATACTGGGAGACCCCACTAGGTTATCATCCTATTATCCATAGGAAGTGGAGTCTACTGCCTTACGAGTCGTAACGCATCGAACACAACATTAAGGAAGATCAACTTCCGTACGGAAAGTCCTTGGTCATTTCTCTTTCATTTTATTACCAAGGTGTATATGCAGTTTTACGATTTGTCTTGTAAACCTCTTTCCTAGAATTCTAGAGCAGTCACTTTCATTCATTTTTGACTCTTTAAAAGTAAAAGGATCATCTAAGCACTTGTCCTTTCAGGCTCATTAAAATTCAAAAGCGAAAGAGTCACCTTTCGTCCTTTTCTCGACTCTTAAAATATGAAAAGGCAAAATTTTGTTTCAATGTTGTAAAATTAACTACCCATGATATATTCCTGGTTACAGTTAGTGTTTCTTTCAAAGTCAATTCCAATGGTAACATTTCCAGAGTCTACCAGTCAAGGTCTTCCCCCCGGATGGGAATCCTAGTCATTTTCCTTCTTTTGGAAATGCTGGTGCTCCTTATATGGCAACGTTGTCCCTGCCTAGATTAACCATTGGCCTATTTGTTTGGTTGTTTTCAACCTCGGTGGTCCCGAGCATCCTAATTCCTGTTCCGCCATCTCCTTCATTTGAATCATGTTACGATGATTCTAGGGTTGACCCTTCTCCTTCTTCCCGTATTTCTTCATCCTCCTCTTCTACTTCGCTTGGTGAAAGTTCCAAATCCAGTAACCAGGAGGCTATGAAAAAGAAGAGGAAGACGAAGAAGAAGAAGTTGGATAAGCGAGAGGCCAACCGTGCGACTGTTTCTTTGAGTGCACCTCTGGTAGGAAAACCTTCTAATCCTCCATGGAAGGTCAAATTTCCTTGTAAGCTGTGTAAGGGTGACCATTTCCTTTGAGATTGTCCTAGTATTCCCAGGATCTTAGAAGTATGGTCTCAAGATATGATTTGACCATCCTTATCGACCTCCAAAGATCATGTCGATGTGGCACCTTCTACTAGCAGTGGTAAGAAGAAAGGGAAGATTAGATTCCCCTGTAGGTTATGTGAAGGCGAACGTCTTCTTCACCTTTGTCCTTTCATGGATAAAGCTTCCATAAGTTTTGAAAACCTTACAATTCCTCAACCCCACCTTCCGGCTAGTTATCAGAGGCTTTCTTCTGATCCTCCTCAGATTGTTAAAGAGATTGACTTGGATTCATCTCTTGCCCATCTTGTTCTTCTTGAGCCTGACTGTGTTATGTCTGTTCCCGACCAACCATTGGTCAAAGAGAGTGTCGGCTTGGTTTCGCCACCAGTTGTTCATTCTATTTCGAAAGAGCATAATGATCATACTGCTTATGTTCTTCTAGTTTCTTCAGATTCTTATGAATCAAAAAGTGACCTTCCTATCTCGGCTGCTCAGGAGAGTCCTTCTTCTATTCCCGCAGTGCATGGGGGCAATCATACAATGCCCCCACCAAGTAGTTCTGTCATTTCCTTCGATTGGAGTCACTTGATTGTGTTATGCCTCCCATCTTATATGCCTTTCCACATCATTGTACATGCCTCTAATGTGGCAGTACTTGGCATTCTATTGGATGCGTCTGTTAACCTCACGTCTTCCACTACTTGGCAAGCTTTGGGCTCCCCAAAGCTTGTGCTTGTCACCCAGAATCTGTTGGCCTTCGACGGAGGAACCAGTTAACCCTTAGGGATCCTTCCAAAGTTCCCTATTACTTTGGGAGGTAAAACCGTCTATATAGACGTGATGGTTATCTAAGGTGCGTTTCATTTCAATATTCTCCTTGGCCGTGACTATATTTATGTCATGGGAGCTCTTGTTTATTCGCTTTTCTGTGTGGTTTTTTTTCCACATGACAGAAGAATTGTGACTATAGATCAATTGTTGTTATTTGGTCACCAGGTACCTCCTTTGCAACCATCATCCCCTATCAGCTCTTGTTTTCCAGTAGTACCTTCCCTGCCACAGGTCAATTATGTGGCTACCTGTTTCGCCTCCATTGATGATCACGCAGATGATCTAGTACATTAGGTACTGGGGGCATTGGGACATGATCTATCATTAGTGCCCAATGACCTATATTCCTCCCGGAGCGCGGTCCTTCCATTTAGTGAAGACCTCTTGGAAACCCTGTTCTCATATGGTCCATGAATAGAGTCCCGAGCATAGTTCTTTTCCTGTGTAGACCTCGTTAAAAAATGAAACAAGGAGTCTCGAGGATAGTTTTTTCTTGTGTCGACCTCGTTAAAAAATGAAACAAGGAGTCCCGAGGATAATTCTTTTCTTGTGTCGACCTCGTTAAAAAATGAAACAAGGAGTCTCGAGGATAGTTCTTTTCTTATGTCAATCTCATTAAAAAATGAAACAAAGAGTCCCGAGGATCGTTCTTTCTTGTGTCAACCTCGTTAAAAAAATGAAACAAGGGGTGATGAGCATAGTTTTTGTCTTGTGTCAAACTCCTTAAAAAATGAAACAAGGGTCTTGAGGATAGTTCTTTTACTGTGTCAGCCTCATTAAAAAAAACATGAAACAACTCCCTTTTCCCAATCGAATCTTTGATTGAGATCTCATAAAATCCTAGTCGAGTCTTTCCAAGATCTTGAAAGTGAACCTTCATTCCATCCACTTAGTTGGATGAAATGAAGCTTGGGGGGCATGTACCTCGATTTGAATAATTATGCTGGGGGCATGAGAAACTTATTCAAGCATATTTTTTCGTTTCAAGCTTGTGTAAAACATGAAACCGAATCCAAGTAGAGTTCTCCATGGTTCAAGCTTGTGTAAAAATGAACCCACACTTGATTTACGTCTCGTGATTGTTGTTTTAATTAGTTGATTTCTGCTAGATGAGCCTTGGTTGTTTCATTCCATCGCCGCCATCTCTTTGACTGATAATATGCTTTCACTTGTTTGTTTTTCCTTTACTAAGGGACCGCAGTGATGAGTGGTTTTATTAGCCAACCTCTTGACCATTACATGCTTTGAGAAATTCCACCATTACCGAAACTAGTTGCTACCCTTTATACCACTTGTTCCTCTAGGACGAGTCACCTTTAAGCTCTTTTCTGACTCGTAAAAGCTGAAAATATTGCCAAGTATTTTTCCCTTTTGACACGTAAAGGAAATAAAATGGGGGGTCCACTTTCAAGCTATTTTTTAACCCTTTAAAAACGAAAAGATTGCCGAGATTTTGTCGCTTTGAACTCATTAAAGGCTGCAAAGTGTCATCTACCTACTATAAGTTTACCCCTTTTTCGGGCTGGGATAGATTACTTACGAAAAAGGTATACGTTGATCTATCATGGTGAATAGGTTCTCTCAAGTATCATTTTCTACCGTTTCGGGCTCGAGAGACACCAACATACGAAAAGGGCCCATTTGGAGTTTTATTTTCCGTGTCTTTTTCAAACTCTCTAAATATGAAAAAGACTCCGAGTTTTACCTATGTGGGACTTGTTAAACCCTCACGACATTGGACTCATCACCATGATGAGACCTGAGCTTCTCCTCCCTAGGGATCGTTAAAATTTCACTAGGTTGGATTTGTCCAAAGGACAAACTTATATTGCAAGAATATGCTATCCCCTTCAAGCTTGTGTTTCAAAAATAATTGTGGCACTCGCCTGCAATGGTGGGGGAAAATTTGGAAATATTCTATTGATTACCTATGATAGCTTGTCACTCTTGAACATCAACACTTTTTTGCTTCTCACCGGGTTTGGGATATCCTCACTTCGTCATTGGCCTTCCGGGATTTGGGTTCTTCATTTTGCCTCATTCCATTTGATCCTTGTTGTCTCTGCATGGCCTTCGATCCCTTGGTACCAAAATGATGCCACATTCCGGAGTCGTGTCACCGATATGTTCAAGAGCTTAATTATTTTGCAGTTTGCACCCTCACATCCTCCTCTGATTCTCTATTTCAACCATCTTCATCTTGTTACTATGTCTCACGTCGTTGATGTGGGAAATATTATGGCCCTCCTGCGATGGATCACTTCCTGTTGACATCAACTCATTATCTAGAAAGTTGATATAGAGGCTCCCTTTGGGTACCTTGGAGCTTGCATGCCTCAATGGCAAGTTCTTCCCATTCGACGACAGGCTTGCATTTTTGGTCTTCCATCGGGTGATTTCACAAGTGTTTGACTCCAGATCATTCTTCACACTTTGTGGATTGTACTAGTAGTACCTTGAGAACCGTTGACATTACTGGTGGTCTCTCTCGTGCTTGTTAACGATTCACATCATTGGCCAGTAATCAAGTAATTTTCTAGCATGCTCTACTTCAACACATTTATTCGCATATTAAAAATTGTATAATGGATAGGTCGAGATTCAAAACCTTGGGCTCAGATTACATAAGTCCAGGTTGTGTGGATTATTTATACATTACTCTTTTGATTGGATGGCTACATCCATACCACATACCAATTCTATTTGTCTTTTGGATGGCTGCGCCCATACCTCGGCTACATGTACTTCTTTCACTATCAGAGATATCAGTTGTACTTGTGTCTGTAGGCTCTCCATTATGGTGTTCCGGTTTAGTTATGGTTTCGTAAAGCATTTCACACCTCCCACTCTCTCGGCCTTCATGCTTTAGGGGCCATTTGTTACACAATATTTTGTCACCGACCCCGCATCCCTTGATCCTGGATAGAGTCGGTCCCTAAATGACATATGCTCTTTGTCAAATACCAAAATATGTGTCCAAATATTCCATATTATTGAAGAATATTGCCTAAGCTCATTAATCCTGAAGTTGATCCCTTTTTACCCATGTTTCAAAATCGTCTCAGGTCATCAGTATCCTGCTTGTGACGATAGCCCAGAATGAACTAACACCTTGCGGCGTAGTCTCTGAGTCTCAATGTTTGACCCATGACAGTCTCTAAGTCTCAGTGTTTGACCCACGATAGTCTCTAAGTCTCAGTGTTTGACCCGCGACGACCCATATATGGTGAATTAGTTCAAACAAAATGCTTCTAGGTGGTTCTAGAGCGGGTTTTTGGGTCAAAGAAGTTCGCCTCTCCTCATTTGAGATGGTGGTTACGCCTTTTGAGTAACCTTCCATGAATATAAGCTTCCTCTCCCCTCATCATGGAGGCTCCTCCTCTTATAAAAGCATCCTCCATGACTATGATTGGCTAGTTCTGGATGGTTAGCAAGTTAACTAGTTCTTGGTTTGTTGGATTGATAGCTTACGGTTTGGAATGCTGATAGCCTAGCAATAGCTTGTGAGGTATGAGAATAGCCTTTCATGTTGTGGATTGATAGTGTAAAATGGTTTTGTAAGAAGGAAGCCTAGTTGTGGTTGCCTTAGTTTCATACTTGTGCTTTTGGGTGAGAGAGAGTCATCAGTCTTTCTGGGAGACCTTTGAGAGTGAATGCTTATGGAGACATACTGATCGAACCCTTCAAGTGAGCTTGTGATATCAAGGCATGGCTGTAAGCTTTACTGTTGTTTATATTAATAAAATCAATGGTTATTTCCTTTATCATGTATGAAATGTATGTTGATAGCTTATGGTTCCTTGACTCTATAAGTAGATAGTTCGTTGTTGTGCTCTATTATGTGTTCTTTTGTTTTCATATGTTGTTTCAGGTGAATCATTCATTAAGGAGAAGAAAGCGATAGTTGAAGCGACGTGACGAAGACTTCATCAAACATCGGTATAAGGTAGGACTCCTCAATGATAACTATTTAAGGAATTAGCTATTGTCTTTGTCTTGTTGTGACTAGACCCACTCTACGGCTAGAGGGGTTGTCTCTGTCCATAGGGGGAACATACTTGCATCACAAGTTGGCGACTCCATTGGAGATATGATGTGTGTGTTGTCTCTTGATTTTACTCTTGTTGTTTTTGATTGAATTACATAGTGTCTCTTTGTTTTGGGATTGAACCATTAGTGATTTGGATCACTTGAGTAGATCTGGCAGTCCACCTCACTGCCTGAGTGATAAGTCTGGTGTCTTTCTGTCGTTTAAGCCTTGTTTTCCCTCTTTATTGAGATCATCGTTGTTTAATTCCTAACAGCTATGACGAATCGCTCCTATTCTCTCTACCCTCCTTGTACATCACGGATAGCCCGTCATACAACTGTGAAGATTCCTGAAATTAGAGTCTCTGAAAACAGGTATATTCTTGCGACAACATCTCTGAGAACAGGTGTACTCTTGTGATTGTCTCAGGTTGTCATTGTTGCGCCTACGACGATTCCTGTAGGGTTAATTTCTACAGCCCTGCCTCCTAAACAGACCAGTCTAGCTTGTCCTCTATTGTTTCTTTCACCTTGTTAAGCTTGTTTTGATTGTGTTTACTGAGGCATGTCCTTCTTCATTCCATTTGTATGAAATTTGGCTATTTGGATTGTGTGACCTAGGTCTTTCAAGGTTCTGTGAAGAATTAGTTGGTTTTGGGTTGCTTGTCCTTTCAAGTTTCTGAACAACATCCACAACAATGTTGTTGACTTGTTTGAAGCTGTTCTCTTGTTACTTTCCCATCTTCCTGGTTGATCCATAGTGATTAGTCATCAAAATAGCTTGTTGTATTGATCTGATTTCCATTCACTATTAAAGCATAGATTACATTTTCCTTTTGATCGGTCAGACTGTGCATTAGATTGTTTTTTATTTATTCCAAAAATAAAAATCAATTGCACTCATATAGTATACAAAAAAGAAAGCATGTTTGCATTAGTAGATTCTTTATGATTAGGAATTGAAAAATGAAATTCAAATATTTCATTTTTTGTCATAGTACTTGTGAGATAAGCGGAAATCGATGCATTGTGTTTCCTATTGATTGGATTACTTGCTTGCATTGATGTTCTTACATTTTCTTTTTATTATCTTTGTTCTTTTGGAAATGAATTCCTTACCCTCATTTAGGTAGTTTTTCATCGAAAGGAATGGTTTTTTTACTCATTGCAGTTGCATACTAGAGATTGTTGAAATACATTCAGCAAGGCCTTGAAATCAAAACTTAATTCAAGATCAAATGTTAAAATTCATTGAATTAACCTAAAAACACATTGGAACTTAATGCTCATATCTAGAGGTCTAGGCTAGAGATGTGTTCCAGCGTTGTTAAACCTAGTTCCTATTGTTTTCACTGAGGTTGGGTGATTCCTCGTTTTGTGATTCGATAAATGCTAGTACAGATTTGTGCTCCCTATACCGTCGCATATATATTGGGAGACCCCACTAGGTTATCATCTTATTATCCATAGGAAGCCGAGTCTACCACCTTACGAGTCATAACGTATCGAACACAACTTTCAGGAAGATCAACTGCCGTATAGAAAGTCCTTGGTCATTTCTGTTTCATTTTATTACCAAGGTGTATATGCAGTTTTACGATTTGTCTGGTAAACCTCTTGCCTAGAATTCCAGAGCAGTCACCTTCATTCCTTTTCGACTCTTTAAAAGTAAAAGGATCATCTGAGCACTTGTCCTTTTAGGTTCATTAAACTTCGAAAGCGATAGAGTCCCCTTTCTTCCTTTTCTTGACTCTTAAAATATGAAAAGGCAAAGTTTTGTTTCAATGTTGTAAAATTAACTACCCATGACATATTCCTTGTTACAGTTAGTGTTTCTTTCAAAGTCAATTCCAATGGAAACATTTCCAAAGTCTACTAGTCAAGGTCTTCCCCCGGATGGGAATCTTGGTCATTTTCCTTGTTTTCGAAATTTTGGTGCTCCTTATATGGCAACGTTGTCCTTCCCTGGGTTAACCATTGGCCTACCTGTTTGGTTGTTTTCAACCTCGGTGGTTCCGAGCATCCTGACTCCTGTTCCGTTGTCTCCTTCATTTGAATCACGTCACATGATTCTAGGGTTGACCCTTTGCCTTCTTCCCCTATTTATTCACCCTCCTCTTCTACTTCACCTGGTGAAAGTTCCAAATCCAGTAACCAGGAGGCTAGGAAGAAGAAGAAGTTAGATAAGCGAGAGGCCAATCATGTGATTTTTGCTCTGAGTTCACGTCCGGTAGAAAAACCTTCTGATCCTCCATGGAAGGTCAAATTTGTAAGTTGTGTAAGGGTGACCATTTCCTTTGAGATTGTCCTGGTATTGCCAGGATCTTAGAAGTATGGTCTCGAGATATGATTCGACCATCCTTATTGACCTCCGAAGATCATGTCGATGTGGCACCTTCAACTAGCAGTGGTAAGAAGAAAAGAAATATTAGATTCCCCTGTAGGTTATGTGAAGGCGAACATCTTCTTCACCTTTGTCCTCTTATGGATAAAGCTTCTACAATTTTGGAAAACCTTACAGCTCCTCAACCCCACCTTCCAGTTGGTTATCAGAGGCTTTCTTTGATCCTCCCCAGATTGTTAAAGAGATTGAATTGGATTCATCTCTTTCCCATCCTGCTCTTCCTGAGCCTGATTGTGTTATGTCTGTTCCTGACCAACCATTGATTGAAGAGAGTGTCAGTTTGGTTTCACCACTAGTTGTCCATTCTATTCTGGAAGAGCATAATGATTATATTGCTCATGTTCTTCTAGTTTCTTCAGATTCTCATGAATCAAAAAGTGACCCTCTTGTCCTGGCTGCTCAGGAGAGTCCTTCTTCTGTTCCCACAGCGCATGGGGGCAATCATATGATACCCCCACCAAGTACTTCTGTCATTTCCTTCGATTGGAGTCACTTGACTGATTTCCGCCTCTCATCTTATGTGCCTTTCTAGGTCACCGTACATGCCTCTAATGTGGCAGTTCCTGACACTCTATTGGATGAAGGTGCATCTGTTAGCCTCATGTCTTCCATTACTTGGAAAGATTTGGGCTCCCCACAACTTGTGCCTGTCACCCAGAATCTGTTGGCCTTCGACGGAGGAACCAGTCAACCCTTAGGGATCCTTCCAAATTTCCCTATTACTTTGGGAGGTAAAACCGTCTATATAGATCTGATGGTCATCTAAGGTGCATTGGATTTCAATCTTCTCCTTGGACGCAACTATATTTATGTCATGGGAGCTCTTGTTTCTTCGATTTTCTGTGTGGTTTGTTTTCCACATGACGGAAGAATTGTGACTATAGATCAATTGTCGTTCTTTGATCACCAGGTACCTCCTTTGCAAACATCATCCTCTATCGACTCTTGTTTTCCAGTATTACCTTCCCCGCCACAAGTCAATTATGTGGCTATCCGTTCCTCCTCCATTGATGATCATGCAGATGACCTAGTACATCAGGTACTAGGGGCGTTGGGACCCGATCTGTCATTGGTACCCAATGACCTGTATTCCTCCCAGAGCGTGGTCCTTTCGTCTAGTGAAGACGTCTTGGGAGCCCTGTTCTCATATGGTCCATGAACAGAGTCCCGAGGATAGTTCTTTTCTTGTGTCGACCTCGTTAAAAAATGAAACAAGGAGCCCCGAGGATAGTTTTTTCTTGTGTCGACCTCATTAAAAAATGAAATAGGGAGTCCTGAGGATAGTTCTTTTCTTGTGTCGACCTCGTTAAAAAATGAAACAAGGAGTCCCGAGGATAGTTCTTTTCTTGTGTCGACCTCATTAAAAAATGAAACAAGGAGTCCCGAGGATCGTTCTTTCTTGTGTCAACCTCATTAAAAAAATGAAACAAGGGGTGACGAGCATAATTTTTGTCTTGTGTCAAGCTCCTTAAAAAATGAAACAAGGGTCCTGAGGATAGTTCTTTTACTGTGTCAACCACATTAAAAAAAACATGAAACAAATCCCTTTTCCCAATCGAGTCTTTGATTGAGATCTTGTAAAATCCTTGTCGAGTCTTTCCAAGATCTCGAAAGTGAACCTTCATTCCATCCACTTAGTTGAATGACATGAAGCTTGGGGGGCATGTACCTCGATTTGAATCATTATGCTGGGGGAATGAGAAACTTATTCAAGCATAGTTTTTCGTTTCAAGCTTCTTTAAAACATGAAACCGAATCCAAGCAGAGTTCTCCATGGTTCAAGATTGTGTAAAAATGAACCAGCACTTGATTTATGTCTTGTGATTGTCGTTTTAATCAGTTGATTTTTGCTAGATGAGCCTTTGTTGTTTCATTCCATCGTCGCCATCTCTTTGGCTGATCATATGCTTTCACTTGGTTGTTTTTCCTTTCCCGAGGGACTGCAATGATGAGTGGTTTTATTAGCCAGCCTCTTGACCATTACATGTTTTGAGCTTGACCATTACATGTTTTGAGCAGTTCCACCATTTCTGGAACCAGTTGCTGAAAATATTGCTGAGTATTTTTCCCTTTTGACTCGTAAAGGAAATAAAATGGGGGGTCCACTTTCAAGCTCTTTTTCGACCCTTTAAAAACGAAAAGATTGCCAAGCTTTTGTTGCTTTGAAGTCATTAAAGGTTGTGAAGTATCATCTACCCAGTATAAGTTTACCCCTTTTTTGGGTTGGGATAGATTACTTACAAAAAAGGTATACGTTGATCTATCTTGGTCAATAGGTTCTCTCAAAAATCATTTTCTACCTTTTCGGGCTCAAGAGATACCAACATATGAAAAGGGCCCATTTGGATTTTTCTTTTCTGTGTCTTTTTCAAACTCTCTAAATATGAAAAGGCTCCAAGTTTTACCTATGTCGGACTCATTAAACCCTGACGACATTAGACTCGTTGTCATGATGAGACCCGAGCTTCTCCTCCCTGGGGCTCGTTAAAATTTCACTAGGTTGGATTTGTCCAAAGGAAAAACTTATATTGCAAGCATATAATATCCCCTTCAAGATTGTGTTTAAAAAATAATTGGGGTACTCGCCAATAATGGTGGGGGAAAATTTGGAAATATTTTGTTGATTACCTACGATAGCTTGTCGCTCTTGAACATCGACACTTTTTTGCTTCTCACTAGGTTTGGGATATCCTCACTTTGTCATTAGCCTTCCGGGATTTGGGTTCTTCATTTTGTCTCATTCCATTCGATCCCTATTATCTCCGCATGACCTCTGATCCCTTGGTACTAAAATGATGCCGCATTCTAGAGTCGTGTCGCCGATATGTTCAAGAGCTTAATCCTTCTGCAATTTGCACCCTTACATCCTCCTCTGATTCTCTGTTTCATCCGTCTTCATCTTGTTCCCATGTCTCACATCATTGATGTGGGAAATATTATGGCCCTCCTGCAACGGATCGTTTCCTGTCAACATCGACTCATTATCCAAGAATTTGATCTAGAGACTCCTTTTGGGTACCTTGGAGCTTGCATGCCTCAATGGCAAGTTTTTTGCATTCAACGACAGGCTTGCATTATTGGTATTCAATCGGGTCATTTCACAGGTGTTCGCCTCCAGATCATTCTTCACAATTTATGGATTGTACTAGTAGTTCCTTGAGAACCATTGACATTACTGGTGGTCTCTCTCGCGCTTGTTAACTGTTCACATCATTGGCCGATAATCAAGTGATTTTTTGGTATGCTCGACTTCAACACATTTATTCGTATATTGGAAATTGTACGATGGACAGGTTGGGATTCAAGACCCTGGTCTCAAAATACACAAGTCCAGGTTGCATGGACTATTTATACATGACTCTTTTGATTGGATGGTTGCGACCATCCCTGAGTCTTTCTAGATGGCTGTGACCATACCTATGTTTTCATATGGTCTTTTTGACTGGATGGCTATGTCCATAGCATAGACCAGTTCTATTTGTCTTTTGGATGGCTGCGCCCATACCTCAGCTAGATGTACTTCTTTCACTATCAGAGATATTAGTTGTACTTGTGTCTGTAGGCTCTCTGCGATGGTGTTCTGGTTCAGTTATGGTTTCGTAAAGCATTTCACCCCTCCCACTCTCTCGGCCTTCATGCTTTAGGGGGCATCTGTTACACAATGTTTTGTCACCAAATCCGCATCCCCTGATCCTGGATAGATTAGGTCCCTGAATGACATCTGCCCTTTGTCATATACTAAAATATGTGTCCAAATCTTCCATATTACTCAAGAATATTGCCTAAGCTCATTAATCCTGAAGTTGACCCCTTTTTACCCATGTTTCAAAATCGTCTCAGGTCATCAGTATCCTACCTGCGACGATAGCCGAGAATGAACTAACGCCTCATGACATTATCACTGAGTCTCAAGGTATGACCTGCGATTATCTCTGAATCTCAGTGTTTGACCTGCGACAAACCAGATATGGCAAATTATTTCAAACGAAATGCTTCTGGGTGGTTCTAGAGCTGGTTGTTGGGTTACAGAAATTCACCTCTCCTCATTTGAGATGGTGGTTCTGCCTTTTGAGTAACCTCCCATGAAGATAAGCTTCCTCTCCCCTCATTTATGGAGGCTCCTCCTCTTATAAAAGCATCCTCCATGACTATGATCAGCTAGTTCTGGATGGTTAGCAAGTTAACTAGTTCTTGGTTTGTTGGATTGATAGCTTATAGTTTGGAATGCTGATAGCCTAGCAATAGCTTGTGAGATATGAGAATAGCCTTTCATGTTGTGGATTGATAGTGTAAGATGGTTTTTTAAGAAGGAAGCCTTGTTGTGGTTGCCTTAGTTTCATACTTGTGCTTTTGGGTGAGAGAGAGTCATCATTCTTTCTAGGAGACCTTTGAGAATGAATGCTTTTGGAGACATACTGATAAGACCCTTCAAGGGAGCTTGTGACGTCAAGGCATGGTTGTAAGCTTTACTGTTGTTTATATTAATATAATCAATGGTTATTTCCTATATCATGTATGAAATGTATGTTTATAACTTATGGTTCCTTAACTCTATAAGTAGATAGTTTGTTGTTGTGCTCTATTAAGTGTTTTGTATTTTTCATATGTTGTTTTAGGTGAATCATTCATTAAGGAGAAGCAAGCAATAGTTGAAGTGGCGTGATGAAGACTTCATCAAACACCGGTATAAGGTAGGCCTCTTCAATGATAACTATTTAAGGAATAAGATATTGTTTTTGTCTTGCTGTGACTAGACCCACTCTAGGGCTAGAGGGGTTGTCTCTGTCCGCAGAGGGAACATACCTGCATCAAACAATGGTGGCATTGGGCTCCGCATCAATAATCTGCTTCCCTTTGTTATTCCCCTTGTCGGGTCTTGACTCAATGTCGGAACATGCATCTGATTCTGAAACCTTTAGCTCGGCCACTAGTGACTGTTTGGCCTGACATCACTTGTGTTGTGAGTGGAGCTCTTATGGAAATCACACCACTTTCCTGTGTCCTTTTTCAGGTTTGCAACGCTATTCTTTTCTTGCATCTTTGGCGGGTTGTCTTGGGTTGCCTCGCCTTGGCTTTGTCCTTTGTTTTGTGGTTTGGGGCCACCTTTCCCTTGATTCAAATTCGCAGATCCAAAGTCTCACTTCTTCTGTTTAAACTTTTGCTCAATCTTGACGGCATATCGGTATGCCGTGCTGAGCGAGGAGATGTTCAAGAATTCTATTTCTTCCTGGATGTACTTGTGTAGGCAGTTGTAGTATTTGAGTGCCAAATTTTGCTCCGAATCTTTGATACCCAACTTTGTGCGAAGGGTATGGAAAATATTGGTAAACTCCGGCATGTCTTGGTCCCTTCCCTACCGCAGCATGGTGCACTTTATGTATTGATCCTCATAGCTTCTGACTGGGTAGTACTACTCCTTGAAGGTAGTCCCAAATGAATTCCAAGTGGGTGTGGCTGAAAATACTGAGGCCATACTTTCATCTACTCGCAGTAGGATTCCCACCAGTCCTTGACGTGGGGGGAGGCTTTGAGAAGAGCGAAAGTAATATTTCTCGGTCGGAAAAATCATGAATAGAAAAATACCCTTCTAGCAGATTTAACCATTTATCTATGATGTCTACATCTATCTGACCATCAAATATGGGAATGCCAAAGTTAACTTGTACCTTAAAGGGTGTGGTGATTCTAGAGTGGATTCTGGAAGTAGATGTGTCACCCCTGGGTAGCCACTGAAGGATTGAGGCAAAGTTTTCCATCATCACTGTGGAGTACTAAAGAAGGTACGTTTTTGATGATTATTTCAGTGTATTTTCATTAGAACTTACAAGCCTTTTTGCATCATGAACTTGGAAAACGATAAAGAATTGTAATAAACATGTGAGATTAATATGCAAGACAAAAACGCTGACAATTTTCATTTCCTTATGCAGGAAGGAGAAAAAACGAGAAGTTACCATTCTAAAGGAAAAGACAAAGATGGGTTAACCGCTATCCCTTCGACAGGAGACCGCATGCAAACAAGCTCAAAGCGGACCAGCCCAGGAAAGGAAGCAAAGATATCAGATCAGCGTAGGAAAGAGAAGAAATGACTAAGGGATAACGGTTCGGTGAATCCCTCAGGATCCTTGATCCTGTGGGATCGCTGTTTTATCTATTTCTGCACTTAGATATTTCCGTCGTCACCCTTATATAAGGGGCAACACTGTTAGCTCAGGAGAGAGTTAGATGTTGTTATGCTTTTATGTAATTTCTTTTAAGATCAAAACTTTGATCAGTCATGTCTCGCTAAGAACTGCTCTACTGTAATTTTACTTGATGCATTAATATAAAATTGGTTACTATTTCATCTTTGAGTCTAGAATAACTTCAAGCGATGTACACCTGGAGGTTAAGGGCCCGGCCCTGGAGGACACTTGCTTTTGTACCATTACGCTTGGTTTTTGCGTGGTTTGCTTATCGATGTGATTTTGGTAATCTGATGTGTTTTGTAAGTTTACATCACATGCTATGTTATGCTTAAATTACTAAGGTTTCTGAAGATAGAATTGTTGTATTGACTCCGCATCATATTACTGTTCTTTTAGGTGTTGATATAATACTGCTAGTCTTTACGGAATATTGTTGCTGTTCCATTACAGAGCCTTTGTGCTGTGCACTTGTTCATTAACATTACAGAATTCATCTTGGAAGTTATGACCTTTGCGATTGTTGGATTTATGAGTAATGCTGTTCTATCTTGAAATGCAATCATATTCTTTCTACTTTAGGTGATAACTGGATCAGACTACTATTTAAGTGTGTTGTGTGTATGCATGGTTTCCAAGCGCTGTTCCATAATTTATCAATAATCAATGTTGTTCCATTTGTGTGTGTTATTAAATCCATCCTTAAAGAGTGAAGGATTTCCATTTGATTCCTGTAGATTATGATTAATGCATTTGATTTGATAGACTAAGATGTTACGGCTTGTTAGACTTAGTTGCTGTTCTATTTCTTAGCTGCTGCTCTATTTCTGATTTGTTGTTCCATTTTAGGTTTGCTGTTCCATTTTAGGTTTTCTGTTCTATTCCAGGTTTGCTGTTCCATTTCATTGTTGTTCGATTTCTTAATTTCTATTCCATTTCTTATCTGTCGTTCCATTTCTTGTTATTAGTGTGAAGAAGGATCTCAGGCTATAGTGAGCATTGGCATCTACTGTCCGGCTCCTAGATCCATGATTTGTTCTCTGATTTCCTTTTCCATCGGTTTCCAAAGGGATGGGTTATTGCTACCGAACCCTTGACTGATAAATTACTTAGTTTTCTGAATATGTGATTTAATATTTTGAAGTAGTTAAGCTGTAAACAAGCATCCATTTACTCTTGTATTTTCAAACACTATGCTACTAGCATTACTCTGGCAAATGATAGCCTCAGACTGAGACACTCTTTGAAATAACAAAATGTTCCTAGATTGACATATTAATGTGAGGTAACTAGAGGTGAAAGAGACCCTTTCTATAGCTCCACATTTTGGCGTTGTTGCCGGGGATAGAGTGTAGCCATTTGTTCTTTTTCTCAGAGTAGTGTACGAACTTGCTAGGGAAGAATTGGGTCTTGAAAATGGAAGGTAAGAACCTATGTGTGGAGCATGTAAAAGCCCTACTCCTCTGCATGCTTTCCTGCATATTTTCTGCTGTTTGTTTGAGTAGGATTCAGTAGTTAATTTGAGTGCATGACTAAGCAGAAAAAGCCAGAAAAAAATTCCAAACCTCTACCCAAGCCAGAAAAAGCTAAGGGGCTGGTGATCCTTGGCCGATCAACCTTCATAGACGAAATCTACAAGAAAGCAGAATCTCAGCCCTCAGTAGGACCCAGGAAAATTATTTCTAAACGGCCTACTAGTTCCCTTCAGGCCACATGATCACCATCTGTAGCCTTTGCTGAGGTGCATAGTCAAACTGAAGAGCAGGACTTTCAAGAAATTGAAAATTCTACTCCAGAAGTATTGCAGGAAGGGAATTTCAGTAATCTTTGTGAAGGAGGAGGAGAGACAGGGGAAACCAAGGAACCGGGATCTCCTCTTGAGACAACTCAGACATTGAACAACCCAGACAAGGGGAGTGCTGCAAAAATCATCTTTGAAGAAACTCAATCTTCTCAGACATTAGGCACTCTCATTATCCTAGATAGAGGAAGTGCTATTAAAACTAGTCCTGTTGAAGTCATTCCCTCTCAACCTAGGAATACCCTCCTATATATCCCATAAGGTTATTGGCATATATTCGACCCAATGGCTCAAAACTAGCCAAACACTCAAACCTCTACATTACAATAACCCATAGTGGATTATGCAACAAATGCGCCTATGAAAGTAATCCCTCTTCATCATATCCCTACATTCCACGGTCTTTCATCAGAAGACCTAGATGCATTTTTATTTGAATTTGATGTACTATGCAGGGGATATGATTACACCACCGACCCCTATAAACTGAAACTATTTCCCTCTACACTAAAAGGGGCTACTTTAAGATGGTTTATGGGATTAGGTGGCGGGGTTATAAATAATTGGGAATAAATGAAAGAATCTTTTCTAAAAAAATATCAGGACTATTGCAGGTCTAGAGAACTGAAGGACGAAATATTCTAGATGATAGCTAGACCAAACAAAACATTAGAGGAGTATGTGGAACGTTTCCAGTATAATCTACAAAGATCTCCTTATGCATCATTGCCTTTACTTGATAATGTGTTGAAAACAAGATTAATAAGGGGCATGAAGGAACAATGGATCGAAACATTAAAAATTATGGGAAAAGGAGATATTTATTAGGAAAGTTTTGCTGACATTATTGATTTATGTTAGAAAATTATATATTACGGAGCAATGGAACACATAAAATATTGCAGAAATATAAACACAGAAAACACACAAAACAAGAGAGACACAGATATACGTGGTTCACCCAGTTTGGGCTCGTCCACCTCGAACGCAGTCCTTCCTTTCTATTACCAGCAAAAAGAGACCTAATATCCTCTGTTTCAAGTTACCCTCTATCCACGCTCACACACAGAAACACATTATATCGCGCACTTCATAAAGAGGGTTGCCTCTAGGGAAAGACCCTAAACTAAACATAAGTTTACAATCAGATCATCTGCTAATGACGGCTCAGATTGGAACTAGAAATTACTATACCTTGTACAAGGCAAAATTACATCTGTTTTAGCTTCGGGGGCGCTGCCCGAGCCCCGTCGGGGAACCGCCTGCCTGGACCCCCAGCGAGGGGATCGCCCCCCCGGACCCCGCGGGGGGGACAAGTCCCCCCCGCGCCCCCGTGTGGAGGGGTGTACAAAACTTCCTGGGGTATACATCCGGCTGAGACAAAGACCTTTGAACAATCATGCTCCACACACAACAATTTATGTATTAGGAGCTCGAGAGGCACCACAAGAGTAAAACCGACAGAACATGATCGGTTTGTAAGAGATAATAAAATCTCGTTAGAAGGAGTAACGCGTTTAGAAATCGAAAATTTATTGGAAAATTTTAAAACTGATATACTAGGGACACTAACTACACAACTTGATATTATGCAGGCCAAGCAGAAGCAAATGGAGGCAGAACAGAATTTGGCAATCTTATGTCCTAAATGCAGGAAGAAGCATAGCCATAAGGAGTGTCCACTGGATGCAGTCCGAACATGCACCATCTGCATAAAAGATCACCTTACGGAAAGTTTTCCCTCACTTCCTGGACTGAAAGCAGTATATAAGGAAGCATAAGAAGAGTCAGAATCAGTGTATTTGCTCAACCAGTGCCATCAGTGGCAGCCGCGACAATTTGGTATGTTTCCAGACCCAACTTCTTCTTTTTAGCCTCTGCAGTATAATGCTCAACAATATAATATGTGGCAAAGTCAACTCCAACCCCCATTTTCAAACTGGTCACCACAGTCGTTTCCTTCCTCAAACCCGTGGTTGAATCAGGGAATCCAATCTGGTTGGCCGAATCTTCCTTATACCCCACCATATTGGCAAAGCAACCCATACCCACCACAATGGACTCCCCCTACTTCACAAAGTTCAGCCTGGCAGACAAATTGGCAGAGACCAATGCATCAGCCAGTAGGAACATTCCTCTCCCTCAACCTACACTACCAGACTTACAACAAAATCCCTAGTCTAATCTAAGACTGCAACTTCCATCCCAACCCAACCCCAATCCAAATAATAGACCGGTCTAATCTCTCCAAATCATAGAAACAACAGAAGTAGGAGCCGATCTGAGGGAGTGTAATGATCTTTAGTTAAGATCTAGGTGTATTATTGAAACCGAGGGAAATAAGACAGTTCAGGTTGAAGATCAGTTACCTAGAGAACATCTGTCACAAGAAGAGGATGTGAATAAACAAAAAGCTCATAATCAAGCAACCACACCCTCTCCCCCGTTCCCAGAACGATTAGTCATACCTCGACCTATACAATATCCTGATTTTGACATTTTGGGATAATTACAAAATTTGTACATAAAAATTCCATTCCTCCAAGCCATTCAAGACATCTTAATATACACAAAAACTATCAAAGAATTGTGCATAAAGAAACCAGGGAGGAATATAACAAATAATCCAAGAGTTCAAGTAGTCGGCACTCTATCTGACTTATTATTAGGAAAAGAAACACCCATTAAATACGAAGACCCAGGAAATCCAATTGTAACTGTCCAAATTTATGGTTAGACCCTGTCCAATGCCTTAGTTGATCTAGGAGCTGCAATCAATATCTTAACAAACACTACTTGCCAAAATCTAGGCATTACATTTGTAGAACCCACCTCTACCTTGTTAGAATTAGTTGACCGATCTGTGGTTAGGCCAGAGGGCACACTACATGATGTCATGGTCTTTGTTGACTCCTGGGAATATCCAATCGATTGTCTGATAATAAATCCAAAAACCTGACTTGATGGACATCCATTGATTTTAGGTAGACCTTGGCTCACCACTACCGATGCCTATATTGGATGTCGACAAGGAAATATGATCATAACCGGGGAAAAGATATCAAGAACTTAGTTCTATATCCTCCAGCGCAGCCAAGTGCCACAATAGTCAAAACTAATAGGCACCCTGTATCATACCTTACTGATAACATTAGATCTCCATTAACTATACAAGAGGCACTTGATTTCAAAGACCAAACAGAAGACAATGCCATTAATAATTTCATTAGTCAAACTGAACTCACATCTCGCACACAATGTCATATGATAAAAGCCGCATTTGATAATGAATTAGAAGAAGATCCTCTGAAAGATACACATGATCATACAATCCCTGTCACCTCTGTTGCAAATAGTAAAATTGTGGAAATTGAATAGGGAAAAATCTTAAACATTAATGCCAACCTCACATCCAAACAAGAAATGAAGCTCATCCATGTGTTAAGGAAATATAAAGAAGCATTTGCATGGGACTACCCTGATATGAAAGGAATTGACCCCCAGTTATGTACACACCACATTTACATAGAAAAAGATGCGAGACCTGTTCAACAGCCTCAGAGGAGACTAAATCCTCATCTAAAATATGTGGTAAAAGCTAAACTTCAAAAACTTTTAGATGTCAATTTTATCTACCCTATCTCTGATAGTAAATGGGTCTCTCCGCTTGTGGTGGTACTAAAAAAGAATGGGAAATGGAGAATTTGTGTGGACTACAGGGAGCTAAATAAAGCAACACAAAAAGACCACTTCCCTCTCCCATTCATCAACCAAGTATTAGACACTTTGGCAGGAAAGAAATTCTTTTCTTTCCTGGATGGTTTCAGTGGATACAATCAGATACAGATTGCCTTTGAAGACCAAGACAAAACTACTTTTACTTGTCCTTGGGGAACATTTGCCTACCGAGTTTTACCTTTTGGCTTATGCAATGCTCCTGCCACATTCCAAAGGGCTATCCTTAGCATTTTTGCAGACTTAATAAATGAAGGACTTGAAGTATATATGGATGACTTTATACCATACGGAGATGATTTCGATATAGCACTGGATACACTAGAAAAAGTCCTACAACGCTGCATTGCTACTAGGCTTTGTTTAAGCCATGAAAAATGTTATATGATGATGACAGAAGGACTTATCCTAGGACACTATATTTCAGCAGCTGGCATTTAGGTAGACCCAGCCAAAATCCAAATACTTTTGCTTATCCCCGCTCCTACCACTCAAATGGAGGTACGCATTTTTCTTGGATTTTCTGGTTATTACAGGAGGTTTATAGAACATTATTCACATATTGCTGCACCTTTGTATGCACTAACTGGTAACATCGATTTTCTTTGGACAGAAAAATGTGAACGTGCTTTCAAGGATCTGAAGAAGCTCGTATCCACGGCCCCAGTCCTTCGAGGACCAAATTGGGATTTTCCATTCCATATATCATCTAATGCCTCAGATACAACCATTGGAGCGGTCCTTGGGCAGGAAGAGGATAGAAAACCATATGCAATTTATTACATTAGCAAAAATTTATCCCCTGCTGAATTAAACTACACTGTTACTGAAAAAGAATTTATAGCTGTAATACATGTTGTCAATAAGTTCAAACATTAAATTACTGGATATCCTGTTATCTTGTACACAGATCATTTTGCCATAAAATATTTAGCAAACAAGCCTATCACAAATGGCAGAATAACTAGATGGCCGATTTTATTGCAGGAATTTGATATTACAATCAAGGATTGACCTGGAAAAAAAAATCATGTAGCCAATTTTCTCTCAAGAATGCCAAAGCCAATTGATGCAGTGACAGTTGAAGATCAATTTCCGGACGAGCATCTGTTTGTTGTGGTTGTTCAAACACCCTAGTATGCTGATGTTTCCAATTACCTAGCAGTAGGTAAACTACCAAAGCATGTAACCCCTAATGAGAAGAAACAGATTGTTCAGCGAAGCACTCGATTTTCTTGGATTGGGGGCTATTTGTTCTATACAAGGGCAGACATGCATATCAGGAGATGTATTCGAGAGGATGAAATCTTTGACATTTTGAAAGCCTGGCATGACGGACCATGTGCTGGACATTCTGCCGATCATAGAACTGGACATAAAGTGCTACAAACAGGGTATTATTGGCCCATGATTTTCAAAGATGCAAAGAAATTTGTCCAAGCCTGTGACAGTTGTCGGAGAGCAGGACGCCCTGGTCAGTTTGATGAGATGCCTCTGAAACCACAGCTAGTCATCGAACCATTTGAGCGATGGGCTCTTGACTTCGTTAGACCAATCAACCCATCATCAAACCGGAAAACATATATTTTGGTGGCAACAGAATATGTCACCAAGTGGGTTGAAGTAGAGCCATTGCCAAGAGCTACAGAGGACTCTGTCATACAGTTCCTGTTCCATCTACTTGTACATTATGGCCTTCCAAGAGAGATAATTATAGACGGTCGACCACAGTTTGTTGGGAACAGAATAACTGCAACACTCAATAACTATCATGTCCAACATAAAATCACTACTCCATACCACCCACAGGCAAATGGGCAGGTAGAAAGCAACAATAAAATAATAGAAGCAATCCTAACGAAAACTGCTGCATCACATAGATGTGATTGCGCTGCCAAACTACCTGAAGCATTGTGGGCTTACAGAACAACATGGAGAAGTACCACTGGTTACTCACCTTATCAACTAGTGTTTGGTAAGCAACCCATTTTCCCCATAGAATTCAAAATCCAAACATTACGAACAACACAGGAAGTTGGCTTAGATCTAACCGAGGCACATATTAATCGACTACAGTAGATCAATGAGCTAGATGAAATTAGGCTCTCTGCACTTCAAAACACTGCTCTAATCCAGCAGCAGCGAGCTAAATGGCATGATGCTCTCATTAAAGATAAAGTTTTCCACGAAGGAGACTGGGCTCTTTTGTATGACTCCATGTTTTAGGACTTCCCCGGGAAACTCCAGACTCGTTGGTTGGGACCATACGAAATCCAGAAGGTACATGACAATGGTACCCTTACTCTAATCACTATTGATGGTTCTGGATATGCCTTCAAGGCAAATGGCCATCGAGTTCATCTCTATCGCAAACCACTCACTTGGGAGTCCTTCTGCTAGCAGCTACGCCGATACTCAGATATGGAGATTTTGGGGGAGGAAGAGAAGTCTTCCTCACTTGTAATTCATTAAGGAATTTACTTCTTTTGACAGTTTGTACATAATTTCTTTTCTTGAATCATTTGTGTACATATTTTTGAATCAACGTTTTGCTGTTACTATTTCTGCTGTTCCTTTTTTTCAAAAGAACAACATTTTCTTCTGGCTGTTCCTTTTTCAAAAGAACAACCCCTGTTGGATCAGCCGCCATTTTACTATAATTTGGTTCTTTTTCTTTATTCTTGTCTTCTGCTGTTCCTTTTTCAAAGGAATAGCATTTTTGATTTTTTGCTGTTCCTTTTCCAAAGGAACATCATTTTCGGTTTCTACTGTTCCTTTTCCAAAGGAACGGAATTTGTGTGTTTTTGCTGTTCCTTTTCCAAAGGAAAAGCATTTTCGATTTCTGCTATTCCTTTTCCAAAGGAACGACATTTGTGTGTTTTTTCTATTCCTTTTCCAAAGGAACAACATTTTTGATTTCTGCTGTTCCTTTTCCAAAGGAACGACATTTTCTTGCTTTGTTGTTCCTTTTCCAAAGGAACAACGTTTTTGATTTCTGCTGTTCCTTTTCCAAAGGAACAACATTTATGTGTGTTTTGCTATTCCTTTTCCAAAGGAACAACATTTTCAATTTCTGCTGTTCCTTTTCCAAAGGAACGACATTGGTGTGCTTTGCTATTCCTTTTTCAAAGGAACATCATTTGTGATTTCTATTGTTCCTTTTCCAAAGGAACAACACCTGTGTGTTCTGCTGTTCCTTTTCCAAAGGAACGACATCTATGTGTTTTGATGTTCCTTTTCCAAAGGAACAACGTTTTCCATATTTGCTGTTCATTTTTCAAAGGAACGACATTTCCGTTTTCTGCTGTTCCTTTTCCAAAGGAAAAGCATTTGTGGACTTTTGTTGTTCCTTTTCTCAAAAGGAACACCACTTGCATACTTTTGCTCTCCCTATGAAACAACTTGTTCCTTTTGCTGTTCTAAATTAAGGATGCTTATTGTTCCTATTCTTTCAAGTCTTTTACAATACAGCTATGCACTTATGCAATTGATACAAAATCACAACATACTGAAATTAGTCAATCATAAGTTGCTATATTTATAAGAAATTTCCTTGAATTGGTAAAAGGATAGAAGGAAGGACATGCTTATTCATCATGTTTTGCTATCATTGTTCTACTAATTCTGCTCTGATTGGTTATCTCTATCATGTTGGTCCCTTTTAATCATCTTTGATTATTATTCAGGAATAAGAGCAAAGGGTTTATATCTTCCTATTGAGATGTTAAGACTTCTTCCACCATTCCTACTCTTAAGGAGTGTTGAACCACCCTTTGTGTATAAATAAGGAAAGTACTTTATGAAAAAGAATGAAAAAAGAGCAAACATGACTTATAAGTTGTCAAATGCAGGATAGGGGGTCTCATTAAGAGCCAACCTACCATGATCATGAGGAAGAAAGCGAAGTGGCATTCCCACTATGGCCACCACACCAGGGATATGGTCCAAAGGGTATATCAAATAAACAACCCCTGGAACAGGATGTCTCATCACGAGCCGACCTGCCCACTTTTCGCTCCTTCCTCGTGAATGGCATTATGGCTAACTGTTCACCAAGCCAACATAATGGCCTACATTTTGACATTATACAACATTTCCTAAGAATACACAAAGGACCATGGTTCCATGGGAGAAATAAACAACTCTGCCAAGGTTATGGACACCTGTCGGCAGCAGAGCACTGTTAATGGTATTGAAGTCACATTATTTACACCAATAGGTAAGTTATTAGCACCCTTCTATTTCTTATGCGTTAGTAATCAATTATATTATTTCCCAAACCATATAACGCATGAATATATATTCTCACCAATCATGATATAACAATTGACAATGACCGCATGAGACTCTATTTACGACAAATGTCTTATCCCCAACCTTGCATCATACCACCGCAGTCTCTTACGTATTAAGCGACGCAAATCTACGCCTCGATTTCCGTAATTTGCTGCTTTTGTCAACATGGCATATTGCCATACACTGTTCCTTAAAGACTTTGTTGCAAAGCGGGCGCTGCTCCTTTATTTGGCGGCTGGGACAACCTCTCACATTACAGGGGGGAGGTTAACCTCATCATTCCCTGGATTACGTGTCAGCTCACTATTCGGGAAGTTGTGTACTGGGGTATAACACGGCTCAACGGTATACTATTTCTTTTTATTTTGTTTTTTTTTTATGCATGACTTGCTGTTCAAAGGCATTTCCATTGTATACTCTGCAGCATTAGAGTTTGAATGTCTTGCGTCTATCAGCCTCTCTGTGTTTCAACAGCATGAAAAGCTACCATTCCATTGAGAGTTTATAGCAAAACCATGGGGGGAAGATCGATTCAGTAATAACCGCAAGTGTTAATAGTCTCTGCTGCTGCCCGAGAATCCTGGCAAGAGCAGGGTGGCTGACTTATCTTAACTGCTTGCAGGAGTCTAACGAGACTGTGGCAATTGAATTCTTGCAAAACTTGCAAGAGGATCACTCCACAGTGAGGGGGAGACGCATAGTAGTCACTGACGACATAATCGCAGAAGTCTCGGGACTGCCAGCCACTAGACCTGTATGGACATTAAAGAAGGAGAGATTGCAAAAGATTATAGAAATATTCCAGGATGAAGGCCAGAGCCTGACAATTCGAGGAAAGGGGGTTCTGCCAGCAGCACTAGGAGAGTTGTGGGAAGAATTGGCAAAGACAATTCAAAGCTACATCACCTGTGAGGGCAGAAAAGACGTGGTAAGACCACGACATCTTTAACTCGTATATGTACTAAAACAAAAATGCTCTGTAAATTTACCTGCATTATTGAATTCATTACTTCATGACGTTGCACGGAGCATAAAAAAAGGCACAACATGTAGAGTCAGTTGTTAGTCATCATGGGTTGATTCGGTTGATAGTCAGCCATAGCCTCACCTATCAGCAGAGCAACTGGGAAGAGCTAATTTCCATGATAAATGGGAGATTGGCCACACCATCCCCAAAATGGAAACATGTCACCAGCACACCCGAGCGTCCAGAAAAATGGAAACATGTCACTTGCACACCCGAGCGTCCAGAAAAACGGAAACATGTCACTAGCACACCTGAGCGTCCAGAAAATCAGAAACATGTCACTAGCACACTCGAGCGTCCAGAAAAACACAGGAAATCGGCAAAGTGTAAACAGGCCACCAACGCACCCGAGCGACCAGAAAAATGCAGGAAATCGGTCCGGTTAGCACTACTACGAGGGGGGCTGGAGAAGCCCCAAGAAAGCACCAGCTAGCCAGTAGAAATAGAAGATGAGCAAACCCCATGGCCAGAAGAGGAAGAAAAAGAGAAAGAAATATAAGAAGAAGAGGCAGAACAATCTGAAGAAGAAGAAGAAGAAAAAGAAGAGGAGGCAGAGAAATCTGAAGAAGAAGAAGAAGAAAAAGAGGAAGAAGCAGAGCAATCTGAAGAAGAAGAAGAAGATAAAGAAGAAGAAGCCGAGAAATCCGAGCAGGAAGAGGAAATGGAATAGCAGGAAGGTAGCCCATTGCAGGACCCACTGGGTGAAGATGAATTGGCTAAAGTTTTGGCCAATATGGGTGAATATGGCCAACCTTCCAGTCCATCAAACCTCCATGCCGAAGAGAAATCCCAGGAGAAAAATGCACCTGAAGAATCACATGCAAAGGAGGCAGAAGAAGAGAATCTGCCTATTCATGATGAAAAGATGACAGGAGATGCTGAACAGGAACAATCCGTTCTTAACCAGAAGACACCAGAAGAAATTCTGGAGGAAATAAGGGAAGAAAGAGAGGTCTCCCAAGAAATAACAGAACCAGTTAGGGTTCTTTCCCAGGAACAGCTAGAGAAGAACAATGAAGAAACACCCCAGGAAGAAAATCAGGAAATTAGTCACAATCCAGGTTGTAGTGAACAACCTGTTGTTCCTTCTAAGGAAATTGCGTAAATTAGGGAATTGCGAAAGGAATAGCAGAGATTATTGAACATAATAGTCCAGCTCCACCAACAGATTAGGATTCTAAAGGCAAGGCAAAGGGTAAAAAGGACTTTGGGAAGGAAAAATGTGGCCACTCCAGCAAAACCCCTGAAGGCAAAGGGGCGGAGGACCAGAATCCATCCTGCTGTTCAAAACCCTGTCGAAAGCCAGGTTGCTGTTCCGAATGATGCTGAGAAACAGACTGCTGTTCCAATTGAAAAGGAACAACAATGGACTGATATTCATGTTAAAATAGAAATGGATGAAATGTTGACCCATGATAAGGAAATTCAGATGGAGGCACCACTTTCGGGAGTGATAAGGGTTATGAACTCAAAGCAACGCAATACGAAAGTTCAGGTAAAACTCCCAGCCTCCACTGCCGCATGGAAAAGAGATCCAAAAATAGTAACCTTACAAAAGGGTTTGAAGCAAGCTTAGTAAGAAGCAGAAAAGCTTAGAGAGCAAACGGTCCCTCAAGTAAAGTATGAAGAGCTATAGCAGCAGCTTAGGAACGTCAACCTATCCGAAAGCCAGGCCTTTGAAGGGTGGCGAAGGGAACAAGAGAAAGTCGCGAAGGTAACTCGTAGGTTAGATGTAGTTATCAAGCAGATGGATACCTTATGTTCTTTATACAATGGCGTCCTATCATGTAGAACCCCTGCTAAGAATTATGCCTTGTTTTTAATGGAAAGATATTTGCAATTGAAAATAAAGGCTGTTAAAGCAGGTGCTCCCATACAAATTAACACCATCAATGATTTTATAAACTGCTGTAAGCACTATGGGGTAAAAGTTTAGAGACTACTGTGTGAGTTTTATTTACATAACCTTGTACTAGAACATGAGGGATATTCAATTACAGGCATTTATTTCATTTGCGGTTAATCAAATTAAATGGCTCAAAGCCTATAATGCTTTCCAAAGACAAGAAAACGGATTAGATTTATGGATAAGAGCTGAGCCTAGGGATCTAGTACAGTTATGGAGAAAACATAGAAACCTCATGAAGACTCTAGGAGTGATTGAAGCATTAGGACCCATGCATGAGGCAATCATTCGACAGGGATTAGAATACTTTTCCTCTATCAAAGACCCTGCCATTGATGCAGCTAAATTCCGGTATCAAATATCTAATCCGAATATCCAGCTCAGGGAACCATTTAAGTATGAGAATTTTAAATTAACTTCCAACTACTTGCACCTCTATGGCGAAATCGTTTTGAGGGCAGGGCCATCCTGGTTAGGATATAGGTTCCGGAGTCCAATTATTTGGCACCCTGCACGTGGATACCAAGCCCTGTATAAGATGCCTGAGGGTCAGACATGCCATTTCTTTGACTACCTAGTTACGCATCATGGATGTAGGCCTTCACATGAGATTCCATCTCCAGCCTACTCACTCATTACCTTACACGTCATCTACAATGTTTTCATGAGGGCATGAAAAAGGGTAAGCAGGGGGGTGTGTGGAGTACTAAAGAAGGTATGTTTTTGATGATTATTTCAGTGTCTTTTCATTAGAACTGACAAGCCTTTTTGCATCATGAACTCGGAAAATGATAAAGAATTGTAATAAAACATGTGAGATTAATATGCAAGACGAAAACGCTGACAATTGTCATTTCCTTATGCAAGAAGGAGAAAAACGAGAAGTTTCCGTTCTAAAGGAAAAGACAAAGATAAGTTCACCCCTGTCCCTTTGACAGGAGACCGCATGCAAACAAGATCAAAGCGGATCAGCCCGGGAAAGAAAGCAGAGATGTCAGCTAGGCGTAGGAAAGAGAAGAAATGACTAAGAGCTAACGGTTCGGCGAATCCCTAAGGATCCTTGATCCTGAGGGATTGCTGTTTTATCTATTTCTGCACTTAGATATCTCCATCGTCACCCTTATATAAGGGGCAGCACTGTTAGCTCAGGAGAGAGTTAGATGTTGTTATGCTTTTATGTAATTTCTTTTAAGATCAAAACTTTGATCAGTCGTGTCTCGCTAAGAACTCCTCTACTGTAATTTTACTTGATGCATTAATACAAACTTGGTTACTATTTCATCTTTGAGTCTGGAATAACTTCAAGCGGTGTACCCCTGGAGGCTAAGGGCCCGGCCCCGGAGGACACTTGCTCTTGTACCATTACGCTTGGTTTTTGCGTGGTTTTCTTATCGACGTGATTTTGGTAATCTGATGTGTTTTGTAAGTTTACATCACATGCTCTGTTATGCTTAAATTACTAAGGTTTATGAAGATAGAATTGTTGTATTGACTTCGCCATCATATTACTGTTCTTTTAGGTGTTGATATAATACTGCTAGTATTTACGAAATATTGTTGCTGTTCCATTACAGAGCCTTTATGTTGTGCACTTGTTCATTAACATTACATAATTCATCTTGGAAGTTATGATCTTTGCGATTGTTGGATTTATGAGTAATGATGTTCTATCTTGAAATGCAATCATATTATTTCTACTTGAGGTGATAATTGGATCAGACTACTATTTAAGTGTGTTGTGTGTATGCATGGTTTCCAAGCACTGTTCCATAATTTATCAGTAATTAGTGATGTTCCATCTGTGTGTGTTATTAAATCTGTCCTTAAAGAGTGAAGGATTGTCCTTTGATTCCTGTAGATTATGATTAATGCATTTGATTTGATAGACTAAGATGTTACGGCTTGTTAGACTTAGTTGTTGTTCTATTTCTTAGCTGTTGTTCTATTTCTGATTTGTTGTTCCATTTTAGGTTTGCTGTTCTATTCCAGGTTTGCTGTTCTATTCTAGGTTTGCTGTTTCATTTCATTGCTGTTCGATTTCTTAATTGCTGTTCCATTTCTTATCTGCCATTCCATTTCTTGATATTAGTGTGAAGAATGATCTTAGGCTGTAGTGAGAATTGGAATTTACTGTCCAGCTCCCAGATCCATGATCTGTTCTCTGATTTCATTTTCCATCGGTTTCCAAAGGGATGGGTTATTTCTACTAAACCCTTGACTGATAAATTACTTAGTTTTCTGAATGTGTGATTTAATCTTTTGAAGTAGTTAAGCTGTAAACATCCAATAACTCTTGTATTTTCAAACACTGTGCTACTAGCATTACTCTGGCAAATGATAGCCTCAGATTGAGACACTCTTTGAAATAACAAAACGTTCCCGGATTGACATATTAATGTGAGGTAACTAGAGGTGAAAGAGACCATTTTTATAGCTCCACAATCACGTTCCTTTGTCGCTCGACAACCTCTTCGAGCAAGATTTTGATAGGATATCCTGCCCCCTCTTCTTTCTTTTCATCCACCATGGGAGGCCATCGGGATTTGCGAGGCTGGTCTTGCAAAGGTTTGACCAGTTCAAGCCCTAACTCCTTATATCCCGACCTTGTTGGGGACATACAAAGAAAGACAGAGAAAGACCACTATGCTACCACTGATCCAGATTTAAACAGGAAGGCAACAAATTACAGATATAACCATACATATAGAGATGCAACAGAAATAATACTTCATTTCTTTACTGTAAATATACTGAAATATGCTTACAAACATAAATGGAAATAAACTAGCTAGGGCGATGGTATCTTATCTCTGAGAAGAGATGTGATGGCTACATGCCTCTGAATTGTGTTACAATGAGGCTCGAAGGCCTATATATTGTTGAGAAACAATGGAAAACCCTAAACATCCAAAAACCTAACCCTAGAAGATGAAATGCCAAACTGTGGGCCCTGTTTGGGTAAATTGGTACATCAACTTCTCGAGGTCGTAACTTTGGCATACGATCTCTATTTGACACGCACAATATCTCGTTTAAATATCTATATGAGAAATATAACTTTGGGAAGAGAAACATGCGTCCATGGACCCATGTTGCTCCTAGATTTCCCAAAAAACGTCGTTTAGGGCCTCAAAACGGCTTCGGAAATTTAGGACCCGAAAAACTGCTAAAAATAGTAAATTGTGCTACAATTAAGGAAACTGAAAAGTTGAAAGAAACAATGGTGGGGGTCCAAGTGGACTTGGTGGGTGGCCACCAATATCCACCTGGATCAGGATGCCCAGTCAACATCCCTATCATCCATCTGCAATTTTTTTTACCTGTTTGACAAAGTGAATAGATCGCATTTCTAGGAGCATACGGTGTCTGTCTTGCGTGAAATGAGTTGCATTTGATTGAGGATGATGATAACTATGCGATCATTCAGGTTCCACCCCATTCTGACAAATTTGATTTTTGAGCATAATTTTGAGCACCTGATCACTCCTCCCCACTGAAAGCCTTTTGGACCCCATAAGATCACTTTTAGTTGTCCAACAAGTGAGGGTACAGTTCCCTCACCTTTCCAACCTTGATCCATTTATCAATAACTTGGAACTTGTGGTCCACATGATGCTTGTTGTGCCTTGCTGTGTACTTGCCTTTGCCCTTTTCAAGTTGTTCTTGCATTGTTTGATGTACCATTTGGATTCGTTCAATGAACACTTTGGCTTTGTCCATGTTACTATTAGTAGCAACATCCTTCTTACCAAGATGATACAATACATATGATGAAAATGGTAAACAAATTCCTCCACTTAATTCCTTTGACTCAAGCTTGAATGTACATCTTAAAAGTATGTATTCTTTTGAACATAACTTTCATGTAAAACAAAATGATGCTTGAGGAAAGTATTTATACAAACTGTTACACAGTAATTTGTCACCGTTGGTCACCGTCCCTGTTACCCTTGTTTTAATACATTGGAGGAAACATTTATGGACCCGTGACCAGTGACATAACCTAAAAACACTTGCATCATGTTCCCCTGAGTATGTACTTCATGTTCCCTGAAGACACCTTTTGCAGATTATCCCTAAAAAGTGCCCTTTTTCCATTAGCGCGGGTTCACAGTGTCTTACCCGCGCCAATGACTCAGTTTCTTAAAAGGGGGCGCGCCCATTGACGCTCTGTGATAGAGCAAAGCCCGCGCCACCTAAATTTGGTTATGATTTTTAGCCAGTGCGCACTCATATGTTTTTTCCTCTTTGTTCATGGATTTCTCTAAAGGAAAAATCCTCATGAAAGAGGTCGAGTGTCACCTTTTTATCCATGACAACTAAGTTCACTGGCTTTTCAGGGATAATGCTAATCTTCAATAGGCATCCTGATACAATGCATAATCCTTCCTCCTCCATCTATAAATGACTATCCCCCTGCATTAAACCAACTAGTTTTGCTAGAGCTATTGTGAGTGCTGAAGTAATGCTGGAGTAATAGTGAGAATTGCAAAGTATAGAGAGGTTATGCTGCCGAAATATTGAGAGAGAAAAGGTGTTTGCAAGGCGTGTATAGCTGCTCGCCTAGTCAGAGGAGGTTCAACGTCAGAACCTTGGTTGTAATCTTTCTCTATTTTTACTCATTAATAGACGACTATCATTATGGTTCCACTCATGTGTCTTTATAATGGTATTTGAGTTATATCTTTTTTGACTGATATATAATTGCATATATTGGATTTTATGCTTGTATTTGTATCGTTCTTTGCATGTGCAGGTGTCCGTCCACGTGGATCGTGGGGATTGTGACCAGCCGGAGCAAAGGAACGGGAGCGTCAATTCTTCTACAACTACTAGCGTTGGAATCCAGGTAGGCCATCATCATCGTTCTCTGATTTATGCAATTAGGAACCTGCGTGTTAGCGTTGTGTGATTGTTGCTAGACCCGTGTTGGGCTAGTGGGATCGCCTCTGTCCGCAGAGGGGATTTACTAGTTCAACAATTTGGCGACTCCACTGGGGAGAAGCTTGTTGTTTGTTTTTTAGTTGTTTGATTTGTAAACTGTAGACGGAGCCTGAAGCACGGCCAGATAGCCTTCGAAACACTATTGCTATGCAGTAGTGAAGTAGATCAAAGCCACTTCAGTCAATCTCCGGTTTGGTTTACAAATTGAACAATTTCAACCTTGCCTTGCATGTAAATTTTTCTCTTGTTTGCTGGCTTGAATAGCTTTCTGGGTTGAATTTCTTGCTGTTTATTGCTTGCTGGCCTTTCTAGATACTGTAAACCAAGCCTTGGACTACCTGTTTCGTTTTTTTTTCCTGGCAAACTTGATTAGTGCGGTTTTTCTTCTGACAGTCACACTGGTTGGTGCCTGTTGCTATCAGACAACCCGCGCCAATCCCTTAGTAGCGCAAGTTGTAGTCTGACAGTCGCGCCAGACTTGTTAACTTTTTCAAATTAGCTTGTTTGTCAACCTTCTGAGCTTGGCTTTGTATCTTTTTGCATCTTTTACACCTCCTGGAAGTTTGTTGGGCTGTTATTTGACTGGTTGTGCTTTTTATCCTTCAGTTGTTCACCTTTTTCTATCGATTTTATATCCTGGCCCTAGTGGCTTTGCATGTCGAGCCTTCTGTCGGATTTATGGTTTGATGTTCCAGTCAGTTTATTGGTTGTTTTCCACATTCCTCTGGTAGTTGTACAAGTTTTGCATTCTATGCTGCAAGTAACTCGCTTTTAGCTTGCTTATTTCTTGTTTGACCTCAGTTGAACTTAGATTTCATAGTTCTTTGAAGATCTTGGCGTTTTCTTTGCGTTGATAAGTCATTTTCACGTTTCAGAATTGGTTCTAGATTCCTTTGAGTGAATTATCTGTTTAGTGCATATCTCTTGAAATCTGTTTGAGTGCATCATACTATTTTAAAAGAAAAGGAAAAACAAAAGATTTTTTGTTTTTTATTAATTAGCATTTTGTGTTAATTATTGCTTTTAAAAAGAAAAAAGAAAAAAGATTTTCATTTCTTGTTATTAGCTGCATTAGAATCTTTGTGATCATTTTGTTTGTATAAAACTCTCAACTCTCCCGTAGATAGAGTTCATTCAATGAAACGATACAATTTTCGCATATAGTTTGCATTTAGGAAATTTCAAGAGACAACATACGGTAGGACCGAAAACTGAAACATAATTAAAGATAAACCGTAAAATGAATTCAATGAACCTAACAACGCATTGAAACATAACGCTCATATTCTAGAGGTCTAGGTTAGAGACGTGTTCCGACGTCTTTAAACCTGGTAGTTTATCATTGAGTGGTTGGGTGATTCCTCCACGGTGAAACGGTAAGTGCCAGTACGGATTGTGCTCCCATGTACCGTCGAGTATATATTGGGAGACCCCTATAGGCTTGCAACCTTTGATCCATAGGAAGCCAAGTCTGCCGCCCTACAAACCGTAATGCACTGAACACAGCATTCGAGAAGATTGACTGCAGTACGGGAAGTCCTTGGTGATCTTCTGATCGCTAAGGTGTATAAGCGGTTTTACGGATTGTTTGACACACCCTTTTTACCTAGATTTCCAGAGTAGTCACTTTTGATCCTTTTCGGACTCTCTAAAAGAAAAGGTGTAAGTGAGCAGCTTGTCACTTCGTGCTCATTAAACAATCGAAGGAGACTAGAGTCATCTTTTCGTCCTTTTCTCGACTCTTTAAAAATGAAAAGGTCAAGTTCGGTGTTTTAAAATCTATCTAGCCTCGATAACATTACCCGGTTAGATCTTGTGTGCGCTAGCTTGAGTAGGATTTCGTTTTGTTATGACAAATTTTACAGGGTCCACCAACCCAAGTTCCCCACCTGACGGGAATCCTGGTCATTTCCCTTCTCCTGGGAATGCTGGTGCTCTTTATATGGTGACGTTATCCCTTCCGGGGCTAACTATCGGGTTGCCTGTTTGGTTATTTTCAAACTCTGTGGTCCCTACTGTGTCGGCTGATACTCCATCAGTCCCTCCACCTGCACAACATCATGTTGAACCTAAGGTGGATCCCTCCCCTTCGACACCTACTTCTACGTCTCCTTCTTGTACTTCGCCCGGTGAAAGTCTTGATTCGAGTAACTAGGTGGCTAAGAAGAAGAAGAAGAAGACCAAAAAGAAGAAGTCTCCTAAGGGAGAGGCTACAAACACAACAGCGACTACAAGCACAACTGTTGCTCCATCACGGACACCAGAAGTCGGACCCCTTCCCACTCCTCCGCGGAAGGTTAAGTTTCCTTTTCGATTATGCAAGGAGGACCATCTTCTTCGTGATTGTCCTGGCATTCCTAGGGTCTTAGAAGTATGGTCCCGCGATCCGGCCCGTCCCTCATCGTCCACTGAAGCTCACAGCGATACTACCTCAATAGTTGGTCATGGCAAAGGAAAAGGGAAGATTCAATTCTCCTGCAGGTTTTGTGAAGGCAATCATCCCCTTCACCTTTGTCCACTCATGGATAAAGCCTCCACTGTTTTGGAAAGTCTTGCAATTCCCTCACCCCAGCTCCTTGCTGGATATCAACGTCTTTCTGCAGCTGCAGATCGTCCTCCTGCTGACCACAAGATTGGTTTACAATCCTCTCTTGTCCAGCCTCCTCTTCCTGAACCTGGCTTTGCCCAGCCTGTTCCACACCAACCATTGGTCGGAGAGCATGTCGACTCGGGTTCACCACCCCTCGACCACCCTGTTCTAGAAGAGCGTCATGATCATGTTCTTCTCGTCTCATCAAATTCTCCTGAGTCCGAAAGCGATCCTCTTATCCCTGTTGACTAAGAGGGTTTTTCTTCGGTTCCTTTAGAGCAGGGGGCAATCATATGATTCCCCCACCAAGTAATTCGGTCGTTTCCTTCGACTGGCGTCACCTGACTGCTTTCCGCCTTCCATCCCATGTGCCTTTCCAGATTAGAGTACTTGCCTGTGATAAGGCAGTACCTGGCACTGTTCTGGATGAAGGTGCGTCGGTCAGTCTTATGTCATACACTACTTGGCAAGCTCTAGGTTCCCCGCAGCTCAGGACCGTCACGGAGAATCTGTTGGCTTTTGACGGAGGAGCATGTCCATCTCTAGGAGTCCTCCCGAAGTTCCCTATTACTTTGGGAGGTAAAACCGTCTATATAAACGTGTTGGTTACCCAAGGCGCTTTAGATTTCCATCTTCTCCTTGGTCGTGACTATATTTATGCCATGGGGGCCATCGTCTCTTCACTTTTCCGTGTGGTTTGCTTTCCACACGATGGAAGGATTTTCACTATCGATCAATTATCGTTCGTTAGTACCCCGGTGCCTCCTGCGCAGTTGTCACCCCCTCCTAGTTCTCATCCACCGGTTGTATCTGCCCCGCCGCAGGTCAACTATGTGGCTACCTCTCCAATGCCTGTATCCAGCAATGCCGCCATCGTGCATAGTGTTCTGGGGGCATTGGGTCCTGACTTCCGCGACATTGACCTCCCATCGGGAGCACCACTCTTGGAAGCCCCAACTTCCTGTTCATTATGATGAAGGTCGGGCGGAGCATAGTTCATTTCCCTCTGTCAAGCTCCCTAAAAAATGAAACAAGGAGTCCCGAGGATAGTTTTGTTAATGTATCAACCTCGCTAAAATAATGAAATGGCCTATATCCGAGGATAGTTCATAACCATTATGTCAACCTCGTTAAAACAATGCAACGTGAGACCATTTTGTCAACCTTCAACCCATTTTCAATGGACTGAAGCTTGGGGGGAATGTATCTCGAGTTGAGTCATAATGCTGGGGGGCATGCCCATTTCATGTACCATGTGTTTTTAAGCTTTCATAAAAATAAAATATATGTGCGTGCATGTGTGTGAATACATTCCAATGGGTTGTTTGTTATGCAGTAGATACAATAGATTACATGTGTGTCGAACAGTCGCATAGCATATAAAATGCATAATCACGTGAAGAAAAGGTCCATCTAAGAATAAACATAAGCACATAAAAAACATAATAATGAATCATATGTATATATATGTGTGTGAGTCAAAATGTTCGCGCCCTGCGCATTACAAAAAATAATACATGTCCAAAGTCTATACAATCGCTGACAGTGTACTCCTCAAAAAATATGAAAAAATGAAACCTAGGCGTCTAAACACGGTTATGCTCATGATAGCATGTCACCGCTCGCACCAAACATCTCAACAGACGATGGACATGAGTAGACACTCCCACCGTGTGCCTCTGGTAAGCTCTAGGCACATCCGCCAATCTGCCGTAGTCTGGAATACCTTGAGTAAGTGCCTCGAGGTTCGGTATGAGATCATCCTCACCCTCTATTTGAGGGTCCACTGCAGGTTGTGCTCTGCGCACATTGTGAGGCAAGTTAGCTGGTCGCTCCGCAACAACATCTGTATACATATATAGACACTGTAAGAAATAGGCATGTATTAACAAAAAAACTTAAATACATAAAAACATTAAAAAACAAAGAGTTCTTACCCAGCTCCTCATCCCAGTCCTCTCCGTCAGGCAGAGGGAGATCGAGATCTCCGGTGAAATCTGTGCCCGCATAGGGCCAGTCCTCAATAACGATCATCTGGTGTCGGAGCCAGATAGAGAACTCGGGATTCCAGGACATCTGTTGGCCCCCTCCTCCTCTGGGCATAAGTTCTGCACATCGATGCAACCTCGGTTCCCTCAACACTAGGTCTGCCACTATACCTCCCTGTACTCGGAATATCGGCAGTCGCTCCAGGAAAAAG
>APFE030689681.1:0-22436 GCA_000404065.3 Pinus taeda | reverse complement strand
TCACTGGATGGCTGCGACCATACATGAGTCAATTCATTGATCCTAACCAGATGGCTGCGTCCATACTACGGATCTTGATCATCATGTACTCTCTTATGGATGGCTGCGACCATGCCACATACATCATGTATTCGAACTATCAAATTGTATCTCTCAATGCAGATTCTCGGTGGCAGCTATATATGTTCTTGTAAAGCATTTCACCCCTCTCTCTCTCTCGAGCCTCATGCTTTAGGGGGCATCTGTTAGACAGTAATTTGTCATCGTTGGTCATCGTCCTTGTTACCCTTGTTTTCATACATTGGAGGACACATTTATGGACTTGTGACCAGTGACATAACCTAAAAACACTTGCATCATGTTCCCATGAGTATGTACTTCATGTTCCCTGAAGACACCTTTTGCAGATTATCCCTAAAAAGTGCCCTTTTTCCATTAGCGCGGGTTCACAGTGTCTTACCCGCACCAATGACTCAATTCCTTAAAAGGGGGCGCTCCCATTGACGCTCTATCATAGAGCAAAGCCCGCGCCACCTAAATTTGGTTATGATTTTTAGCCAGTGCGCACTCATATGTTTTTTCCTCTCTGTTCATGGAGTTCTCTAAAGGAAAAATCCTCATGAAAGAGGTCGAGTGTCATCTTTTTATCCATGACAACTAAGTTCACTGGCTTTTCAGGGATAATGCTAATATTCAATAGGCGTCCTGATACAATGCATAATCCTCCCTCCTCCATCTATAAATGACTGTCCCCCTGCATTAAACCAACTAGTTTTGCTAGAGCTATTGTGAGTGCTGAAGTAATGCTGGAGTGATAGTGAGAATTGCAAAGTATAGAGAGGTTATGCTGCCAAAATATTGAGAGAGAAAAGGTGTTTGCAAGGCGTGTATAGTTGCTCGCCCAGTCAGAGGAGGTTCAACGTCAGAACCTTGGTTGTAATCTTTCTCTGTTTTTACTCATTAATAGACGACTATCATTATGGTTCCACTCATGTGTCTTTATAATGGTATTTGAGTTATATCTTTTCTGATTGATATATAATTGCATATATTGGATTTTATGCTTGTATTTGTATCGTTCTTTACATGTGCAGGTGTCCGTTCACGAGGATCGTGGGGATTGTGACCATCCGGAGCAAAGGAACAGGAGCGTCAATTCTTCTACAACTACTAGCGTTGGAATCCAGGTAGGCCATCATCATCGTTCTCTTATTTATGCAATTAGGAACCTGCGTGTTAGCATTGTGTGATTGTTGCTAGACCCATGTTAGGATAGTGGGATCGCCTCTGTCCGCAGAGGGGATTTACTAGTTCAACACAAACTATAGGCCTAGAAATTACATCAAAAAACTTGTCACTTATACCTTTCTTATACCTTTTGACCGAGTGGAGTAGTAGAATAATACCTATCCAATGGAAGTGCCTTTGTCACTGCAACTTAAACACTTAACCATTGAAAATTTTTGAATGAAATGAAATGGGCTTACCATGTTGCATAGGGACTGCACCCTGGCATAGTCACATACATAAACTTGAAACTCAAATGACTTTTTCAAGTTTAGAAGAGCAAGTATAAAGGTTGAACTGATATTTTGTCTTAAAGCATCAAATGCCTCTTGTTGTTTTCCTCCCCACTGGAAGACCTTTTGCATAAATGCAAAAGAATTCAAACGAGCTATAATAGAATAAAAATTAACAAAATTTTTCCTCCAACATTGGGCTGCTCCCAAAAAACCTCTTATCCAAATGGCTATCTTGAGTGTTGACCAATCCATAATGGCATCAATCTTGGAGAGGTTTAACTTCAACTCACCTTCTCCAATCTCATGGCCCAAGTACATCAAAGAAGTTTTATCCAACATATACTTTTACATCTTCAATAACAAATGTTCTTGACATAAGACATCAAGTATTTCTTTCTCATATATGACATGTTCATAAAGAAATTTTCTGAAAATGAAAATTTCATCCAAGTAGATTATCAAGTCTAGGAATGGCTTCAATACATCTTGCTTCATATGGATGAAAGTAGTAGGAGCATGGCAAAGAATAAAAATCATAACAAGCCATTCAAACAAACCTTGCTTGGTTTTGAATTTCGTATTCCATATGTCTCCTTCAACAACTCTACTTTGATGAAAACCACTTCTTGAATCCCATTCAATGAAATGTTTACCATTCTTCTTGGGCATCAAAACAAGAGGTGCACCACATGGTAAAGGGGAAGGTCAAATGATCCTTTTATTCAACAATACTTGGATTTATTTTGTTATTTCTGCACTTTCCCTTCTTAACATCATGTGCATGTCAATGTTAGGAAGAAGACACTTTTGCTGTAATGGTATTTCATGTTGGATTCTCCTCTTGGAAGGAAATCATTTTAATTTCTGAAACACCTCATCATCATGGTTAACTACATCAACCAAATTAGTTTTCAATTTTGAAGTACAACCATCAAATGCTTCATAATCAATATCAAAATTGGGTTTGATCATAAGAAGCACTAAATTCTTGCTTGAATTCACTAGACTTTTCATTTTCCCTGCATTAACTAATGAAAGATTTAGTTTCTTGCGATGAGCTCTCACAATATACTCCACACCATCCTTGAACAAGTGGTACTTGTTTTCATGACGATAGAAGATTTCTTTTCTATCATAAAGGTAAGAACTACCCAAAACAATTCCTAATAAATCAAGCGGTACAACATCTAATTCAACTTCATCAACAAAGTTTGTTGTGATTGCAAACCGAGGAATATATTTTCTTGTAACCTGTAAATTTGTGTCCTTGCATATCCAACCCAATGGATATGGCTTGGCATGTAAAAAGGTTTCAAGATTAAGTGTCTTGACTAAGTCATCAGATATCAAATTAGCTTGAGACCCACCATCAAAAAGTGTGTCGATTTTTGTATGTTTTGAGATTACCCTCACATGAAATAATTCAATCTTTGTTTCTTCATTTGGAGTACTAGTGTGACAATTTGATATACTACTGATAGCAATGGATTATTTTCCTTTTATACCCATGGTTGTAATTTTAGTTTCATCACCTGAATCTGATCCCAAGTCCTCTTGAATGACGAAAACTGTCTTTTCTTTTCCTTTGTTGTTGAATTTCTTTGGTTTCATTTCAGGATGAAGCTTCCAACAATGAACTTCATCATGACCCTCTCTAGAACAATGTTTAAATATTGTCTTCTCTCCTTCCTTTTTAATGGATGCATTTTTCTTTCCCTTGAAACCCTTTTCTTTCTCTTTACTCTTAAATGGATTTTTACTACCTTCTTCTGGAGTGTTTTTCCCTCTTGCCTCAAGATGAGTGGCTTGCACACACACATCATCTAGATTATTGGGATTAAATATTAAGATAGTATGCCTAAGGTAACTATGTAAACCCCCTATGTACTTTAGCAATGCATCTTATGATTGCAAATCTTCACCTAACATTAAAAACCGATTTTTGAATTCTTGGGTGTAATCTTGCACATTTTGACCTTTAAGCTGTCTAAAGTTCTGCCAATTCATGATGGCTTTCTGCATATAAGCTAGAGGGTGGAATTTTCTTTTGATTGCAGCAATGAAATCAATCCAAGAAATTGATATCTTACAGTGTTTTTGAATCTCCTCTTGGGTCTTTGATTCCCACCATACTAGTGTTGCACCCTCCATTCTCAAGGAAGCTAACTGAATCTTTATGTCATCCTTTTGAAGGTTTTGAATCCTGCAATAGACCTCCAACTAATGAATCCAATTATCAAGCTTCTCTACATACACTTCACCATTATACATGGGAAGCTCAAATTTAACATCAAGTTTTAAAAAAGGTGATTTACGAGTTCCTTTTGAAGTATGATGATTAGTATGAGTAAGGGTTGTGTTAGTAGAAGAGGATGAAGATGCTTGTGTAGAAGAATATGGAGAAGATGGTGGAGAGTGTGGAGGTTTGTCTCCATTTCCATTACCTCCTCCTAAAGAACCTTCTCATTTGGGAGGTTTGGAACTTCCCCTTGCAGCCTAGTATTCCTGTCTTCATAGAGGACCTTCACCATCTCTGCCATATCAAAGAAAGCCTTTCTGAAGGTCTTCTCATATTTTGTCATGTTTGTAGGTTATCCTTCATGAGACATGATCTATGGAGTCTCAACTGCAACTTGAGGCTAAAATGGTGTTGGAGATTGTGGCAACCTTGCTCTCCTTCCCTTTGACCCAACTTCAGGGATTCCAACCAGCTTCCCTTCTCCTCTTTTGAGTTTTAATCTTGTAAGCATGACATAAACTTGAAAACAGTTAAATCCTTCTTTCAAAAATAAAACCTAGCGCTCCAATACCAAAATGATCTGATTTAGAATATTAGATTGTTGTGGTAAGATCCTCTTCATATTAGAAACATAATGCTTTCAATGTGCTTAAGGATTCATGAATTTTTGCAAGTGAAATGATGAGTTTTTATGTTAATTTTATGAGAAATTTAACATAAATAAGAGATTGAAGAAAAATATAAACATGTACAAAACATCATCAAAAACACATTACAATAGGAACATGATAAAGGAGTTCACCCCTCTTGGGCTACGTCTCCTTGGTCCAACTTCAAATGGCTTGGGATTCTCTATTATGCTCAAAAGTGTAAAAGTATGTGTTTACAATGCTCAAATGCTTCTGAAACCTACTCCAATGAGTCCAACATGTCCAAAAATGGCTACCTAGCCTCTTTTTGCATCCAATTTGGTCTAAAACTAAAGAATTTATGACCTCCTCTAGTTAGGCAACTATTCACTCCACAATTTGCACCAAATTCGGTATGATCCTACATTTTTGCCCCAAAATGTGCTAATTGGGAAAAAATTTCACAACACAGTAGATGAATTTGTAGGACGGTTAATTTAGCCACTGAGGCCTTAGAACAAAAAATTGGGTCATATGGGATCCATGCACCCAGGGGCTAGCCCCCAATGCTGGCCCCCCCTCCCTCTAGCAGTCACGGTGAATGTTATGAGTTGAAGTAGTGTTCACATGGGCCGCAACGGTCACAGTTAGGCCGGCGGTTGAAACAAATTTTGCGGTTTGCAGATGAGGTGGTCACATGGGGGGTGGTTAAGTCTGCCCGCCCCCCAAACTGATGGTCATTAAAACTTAAATACAACCCACTTGCATTATATGTTAAGAACTAATGCGTAGGCAGAGTGGTAACCAGTTGTAGTGTGTTGTGGGAGGTTGCAGGGTTGAGCCTGACCTCTCACTTGTCTTTCCAACAAAATTTTAGCCGACCATTAGGAGAACACGTGGCGACCTCTAACTTAGCCACGTGTCACCTCCTCATTGGCCAACACAATAACACATGGCCAATCAAATGATGCCACGGCAAAATATTCCAAGAATATTTTAGGAATATTCTAAGAATATTCCACTTGCCACCTAGATGGTATGGATGCCTATTCAACATCCCTGTCATCCATTTGCAATTTTTTTTACTTGTTTAACAAAGTGAACAGATTACGTTTCTGGGAGCATACGGTGTCCGTTTCACATGAAACGAGTTGCACCAGATTCAGGATGATGAGCACTATGCAGTTGTTCAGGTTCCACACCATTATGAAAACTTTGATTTTTGAGCATAATTTTGAGCACCTGATCATGAAAATGCTTGCAAATTCTTCTTCTTCTTAGATCGCCATCAAATGATTAAGCAAGGAATTACAATGCGATAAATATATAAAATTGTAGCAAATATTTAAAGAATAGAAGAAGACTACAAAACTACATAACAATAAAGAGAAACCCTTTATCCATCAGACTACTGAAGCCGACTAAAGGCAACTATCAAAACCTTAGACGCTCCCAACAAGGGAGACTATGAGTGACTGAAACTTACTAGACACTCCCTTAGACATTGTGTGCGAGTGTTTGCGTCTGGCCCGGATGCTCCCTGGAAGACTATATGCGTGTGTCTGTGTCTAACCCAGATGCTCCCTCGAAGATTATATGTGTGCGTCTATGTTTGGCCTAGAATCTTCGTCAAAGACTATATGCGTGTGTCTAGGGACAAACACACACAAAAATACTCCAAATCCCCACTTTCTCCCTTCCAACTATTGTGCAAGTGACTGGGACTGCTTAGTCACACCCTTGACCTCACTATGCGAGCGTATGGTGACCAACACTATCCGATCTACTTCAGAAACCCCAGACTCTCCCTTCAGGCTTATGTGTGAGTGGCTGAGACTTCCTAGACACACCCTTTACCACTTTGTGCATGCGTCTGGGGTAAAAAATACTCAGTTATGTGCATACGTTTTAGAAACAGAAACCCTAGATCCGTGCAAGATTCAACACTGTAGTTTCAGACCCTTGTGTGAACTTTCTTCGCCAGACCTATGTGAACTAAGAAAATAGTAGAGAAGAGAAGATGGCTTGATCAATGTGTCCAATTGAGCTTGAGGTCTCTTCTATTTATAAGCTTCCATGTGGGTCCACTTGATGTTGAGGCCGACCTGTCCAATTGTACATATGCATAAGTCTGACCTGATCCAATATACATGAGTGGAACGTAAATTCAAAAACCAACTTCAGCTAGTCCAAATGAGGTGATATTTAGGTCGATTTTGGTCCTATCGAAAACAAAAATCTATTTCAATTATCATCTTCATCATATGAGTTGTCCAAAGTGGAATTTGACCGCATTTGCATAATTTTAACAAAGCCAAGACTAGTTTTTAGCAGGAAACATTTGTGTGCATGCTAAGATTAAGAGGCAAGGCTGAGAGCATCTTCTCAAGGCCAAGCATAGTGACCATGGAGTAGGCCAATATAAATTATGGAACTGATATTAGTGAGAGCCTCCTCAAAGGATATTTGCTGGTTGCAATAGTAGCATACTGAATATTTAAAAGATCTATTTACTCAAAGAACAATCAATAAAATCCCACAATAATGAATGTAGGTTTTCCCATTTGGGTTTCCTCGGTAAAACATTGGTGTTAAAGTTGTGTGTGCATGTGTTTTTATCTCAACTATTTTCCACTACATGTTGAATGTTAAGTAACTCTATATATTGGTGAAAGTTAAACTTGGTTTCAATTTTCAGTTGACTTTAATTTTGGGCAAATTAATCTAAGTAGTTGTAGAGTTTCAAGAAAATTAACAGATACAAAACTTTCTGCATCTATAACACACACAATTCTTTAAACATGAATATTAGATTTGAGAGATCCTCCATTTGGTTACAATTAGAAACTAGAAGCCCACCATATAAATGGTCATGGGGTTTCTAGCAATTACCCCATTTTCTTTGGATATGGCATGCAATCCCTTTTATTCTTGTTTGGTGCCAATACATGTTATTGATAAAATCTCATATGATTTGGGCTAGAGGCTAGATGTTTGTATAATTTGGAGCTTTTTAATGATTATGTGCATGATTTGGAACTTGCTGATGATTATGCACATGATCTAGAACCTTGTTCCTCTAAATTGCATCATAACTCTGTCAATGTCTGACATACAATTTACTTTGACTGTACTAACTCGAGACTTGATTTCTTTGAATTGAATTCGTTGTATGTGATAGCTTGATCTCTGGTGGGCAACAAACCATCTCCTAAAGATGTCGAATGTCCCCAAGTGATTCATTTTGTCTTTGTTTCTATGATAACATTGGTTCATATGACTACCGCAAGTTTGAAAATATCTTAAATTAGAAATAGTTAGATCATGTATAATTATCTTTTGGCATCATTAAACTATGAAAAATTAAGGAAAACATCAACATAAAACTTATTGTACCTTATTTCCTCCTCTTTAGATTTTAACACAAACAAGGCATGGAAAGTGATGATAAAAGGATATTTTAGACAAAAATGGTGGATAAAAGATGATAAAAGGATTAGTATTAGTGAAAAAATGATTCCAATTTAGTATGCCAACATATGGTATTACGATTTGGGAGTTATCCAACACCACATTGACGATGCATTGATTTTAAAGATCGAAATTGGTATGTTTATCAATACTATCTTTGGATTGTTCCTCTCCATAGTGTCTTGTCCATTATGCACAATGTAAGCCTCTCCCATACATAACTTTACACTTGAATTTAATAACCTTTGGGGTGCTAATACTTGTGCATTTTCCTAGCCATTCAATTTGATCCGATGGTATAGTTTTGTTGGTTTATCTTTTGGTGGTTTTCCTCCCCTATTTATCTCACCCTCGCTCTTACTCCATTATTTTACTTCCTAGATCCACCAGTCCAAGTTGTGGCTCCTTGAGTTCATATGTTTAAGTTATTCCTTGTGTTGAATGGTAACCATTTTTCTTCCTATTCGTCTCTTTGGCCATCCCTTTGAGCATCATTGGTAGTTGTAGGTCCAATGGTGAAATAATTTCCTATGGTTTTGAAGAAAGAGTGTGCTTGCAATTTATTCTTGCAAATGTTGATGTAATACCACCTCTTTATTTGTTTTCAAACCAAATTTAGCTATTTGGTTAAGTATGGGAATTTCATGTTTATCACTTTCAAAATATGATTGGATTTAATCCTTGACTTCTAAATTTGTCTACCTCAGTTTTGTGTCTCAATTTATTTCCAGTAGAATGTCACTCAACATTTGGTTTTAGGGTTTATTCATATCTCTGTTTTGAAATGTTTAATCTTCATTCTATTTACATGAGACACATAGAACTTCACCTTTGTTGAATTCTTAATGTGGGTGCTTACTCTAAATAAACCTTGGTTTTTTTGTCTATGATATTATATATGTGTTGATGGGGAGCAAGCTTGACCCTTACCTATTGCTCATCTCTTTGATGTATGATTTTACTATACACATCACTTGGATTTCTAATTTTTAATGGATTGTGAATGGCCCTCCTAGCCTTACATGCAAACATACTAAGTAGGATAATGGGTTTTGACTTATATGATTTATTAGCCACACTTTGAGATATTGGTTGGTCTATTTAACCTAAACTCATTTTATCTATATTCTTATAAAAGCATGATCTTGATATTGTTTATTTGTCCCTACTCTTTTAGCCTCCATGGCTGGAGTTTGACTTGCTCATTTTTTAAGTCATTATGCCAACTTAAAGGCTTATATTTGACCTATGTTTTCATGCTTCTTTTGTTTCTTTTGGTGGGTGCCTTTGATTACCCTCAATTTAGATTCTAGATGAGACTCCACAACTTTTATTCTGAGATCACATATTATAAGTCTCATTGGTCTTGGTTTGAGCTATGGTAAGTATTACTGCTATGGTTTATATCTAGACATGTTTAAAAAAATGAGAGCCTAATGAGTTGCACCTCTTCTTAGTCTATCCTTGACCTTTAGTTTTACTTTTAGCCTTGTTGTGGATCGTGGCAAGGTGTTGTCTTAACATTGAGCATCATTGCATATTAGTGCTTTGTTCCTTTGATTTCTAGTGACTTTCATGGGAAGATTCACGTATGGATTTTCCACTTAGGTTGATGTAGTCAACTATTCATTATATAGCCACTTCAACACTTAACATTATGTTAAAATAAATTAAAAAGCTTCAAGAGTCTTGCCTTGTGTGTTTAGCCTTCGTGCTCTCTAAATATACCTATTTTACTTATTCATGTGTACAAGTTTTAAAAAATTATATTTGACCCCTTTAAGAACTTGAACATGTGCATTTATCATTTCTTTATCCATGCATGCAAAAAATTCCCAAGTCATTATGTTACATATATTGGTGTAAAGACTTACATTTGACTTATATTTTCATGCTTCTTTTGCTTACTTTAATGGGTCCCCCAAATTCCCCTTAAATAACTTTAATTGTGAGCTTACATATCACAAGTCTCATGCATTTTAGTTTGAGTTATGCTTAGTATGGTTGCTATGGTTTACATTTATACATTTTTCAAAAAAGAGATCCTAATGAGCTCCATCTCTTATCAGCTTAAGTTTGCCTTCTATTTTTACTTTCCTAGCCTTGATATGGATCCTAGCAAGGTGTTGTTTTTTGAGTAGCATTATGTAGCAAGTTGTTTTCTTAAATTTGAGCATAATTGTGTATTAGTGCTTATTTCCTTTGATTATTGGTGGCTTTCCTAAATACAGTATTGTATTGTTTTTCCACTTAACTTAATGTAGTCAACTATTCATTCTCAAAGCCAATTCAACCTTGTGTTAAAATAAATTAAAAAACATTATGTTAAAATAAATTAAAAAACATCACGTCTCATGGCCTACATGTCCTTTGAATATGCCTATTTTACTTATTCATGCGTATAACTTTAATTAATTTATTTATATATATATATCTTTTTTATATTTTATATATATATTTTTTTATATATTAATTTTCTCTTGCTTTTAGATTTTATAACTTCTTGCATTTTATTTTTCTTATACATTGGCTATTTTCAATGGCTTTTTAAGATGATTATTAAGCTTAGTTTGCATTGGGTAGATTAGTTACATTCCTCTTAGTTTATTTAGTTGTTTTTGAAATATGAAATGGCTTAATAATGTTCTATTTATATTTATCAAGTTATAATAATATATTGATATTTTCGTGAATTTATATTATATTTAAAAAAATCAAATTGATGATTTTTATTTACAAGTAATTTTTACAATATTAATTTTCATTGATTATTTTTAATAGTTTATTTAATTACTTTATAAAATTCTATTTATGGTTAAGGTATTATTTTTCAATTTGTTATTTTAAACAAATTGGAAACTTAAATAAGATCCTTCTTCCAATATAAATAATTTAGAAATTTTCATAAACCAAATTTCCTTACTTTATTTTTTAAAACTATTTGAAGATAAAAATTAGAAATATAATAATTATTTTTTCAACTACAAGTACGACTAGCTAAAAACTCTCTTCTAGGATCAATTCTATCTTATAAAACAATAGAAAAAATTATTTTTTCTTAACTCTATCTTACTTTCATCTGGGAAGATAATATTGTCCAACAATCTTTACACATTAGAGCATTTTTCTATTCACTTCTTTTTTTTGAAGAATATATGTTAGACTAGTGGAGATCCATCTTAACTCTAAATTTATTATGTCTAAAGATATATCAAATACTTAGCTATGTAAAACTTTACTCAATTTTTTATCCTCCCATGATATGATATTTTGGAGTTATGGTTCTTAGATGGAATTAAACATCTCCTTCATACTGAGAAACACACCATTGAAATATATTCACCAACATGCATTGAGAGGGATCAAATCCCTAGAGGTGCAAACTTTTTCATAGTTTTTGATATGGAACTAAGCTAGTTGTTAATATATCACATGTCAACTCCATGTTGACCATATGAGAAATTACACTATCTTCGTCATATTGAATAATGTTATATATATATATAGACTTGGAGAAATTTTGGGCATTAGTTACCATCCGGGGAAGAAAGTTAGCCTCCCTCTCAGTCGGAATGCAATAAGAGGTTGTTGGTACTATGCTAACCCTCAATATAGACTCACTTAAGAGCACAACAAAGTTAGTCTATTCTAGAACATTGACATGTCAACTTATGAGACATGAACTTGGGTGGGGAGGATAACAACTATTCCTCCCAACTACCCAAGCTAAACTCAATTGAAGATATATATATATATATACTATTATATATATATAATTATATATATATGAAACACACTCAATATATTTATATTTTATACCTAATCGTAATTATATTTGCATATATTAATAAACTTTATTTATGACTACATGGAATATTCAATAAAACTTTTAAATGATAATAATTTAATTAAATTATACATACACCTTTCTCACACCTAGTAATAGAAAGTAGTTATCGACAAAATGTTTTGCTTTCAATTACTTTTACTTTTTCTATATACAATTGCTATAAAATTGATTTCTTAAGATAAACATTAAAATATTGTCAACACACACACACACACATATATATTCCATAGAAAAAACTGTAATATTAATTCATTTATAAAATGATTCAAAATTGTCTTCTGCATATACAATCTTAAGTGTATTCCAAGAAAAAGTTTTGAGTGCCTATACTAAAAGCTAACATGCTTTTTCCTGATACATTTTTCTGGCTTTTCCTTACGATTTTCAGAAATAGCTACATAGATCATATTACTACCAAAATTGGTGAGAAAACAACTATTTTCACCCTTGTTGGAAAATATTGTCATATGTAATGCAGGAATCAATGTATATTTTATGTGAAGTGTTCATATTACCAAAAACATAAGTCCATTCAACCTAAATTATTTGTTTTATGCATGGTAGTGATAGTACTCGTAGGAAGAATCTTCACGCTGCTCCTAGATATGCCAGAGACCTTGATCCATAGTCAAACCTGCTTTTGAGAGCCTATTAGTTTAGCCCATTTCACTCCCTGTAAATATGAGAACATACAAAGAAAATATATGAGTCTTTGATCCTCCATAATTCTTCCAAGATGGGGACTAGAAGTAGATTTTTGCATGCTTGAGATTTTTTTAGCCATTTTGTTACGAGCATTGAATTGCCTTAAACATAAATCTAATAACATCATTTTTCCTTTACAAAAATCAACAAAATTTTGCATGCCATTAGTTCAACCTGATTGTTTTTTCCCAGAACAAATCCCATTTTAACATGGAAAAAATGTGAACTAGATAAAAGAAGTGCAAATCTACCCATGTTATACATAATCTATGAATGTGGACAAAAGTATTTTACCTAGACCTAGTGGCCTAGTTTAGAACAATGGAAATCAAAGACTATAAAGTTTTCCTTAGAAGAATTGGAGAATGGAAATATGAATTACTTGTGATCCGTCACAAGTTCTTCTCTCCTCTTGGCTTGTCATCTCCGATCGTAGCTCTAATCATTATAATTAGAACATGCACAAACAAACAACACAAGGCAAAGATCTACAACATCTATGCAACACTATCCAATCAGTCTATTCAATGGATCAACATAGCAATGAAACACATGTACATAAACATAACATAACACATGTAGGAAAACAATATACTCATTTGTATTAAAATGGAAGGGAGATAGTTTACAACTAAAAGTGGAAGTTGATATTGTAGAGAATCTCCCAAATTGACTTGTCCTTCATTGCCACAATGTACACCTCCAAGCCACCATAATGCATGGTATGATCAAAGAAACAACATAAGGGTATGATCAATATCCAAAATCCCACCTCTAGCTTGTAGATGACAGTAAATATATAAGAGAGGATGGTAGTTAGGAATTAATATCCATTTACCAATCTAGGCTTGATCTCCACTCTTGATGGGAGGATGAGCTCAAGGGATAAGAAGGTGAAAAATCCAAGGTAGGGGAGATAGGATTTGAAGTTCCTATCCAGGGTAAATGGTTGTAACAACTCCTGGAAGTTTTTGGAAGAGGAAACTCCGAAATTTTTCTTATTTTTAACGAATTTTCTTGATTAGCGCACCCCCAACAAGGGTAAATCTACTTTGATCAGAGCGGGTGAAAAATTGAGCAACCTGCCACTCAAAGAAAGACCCTAAGGGGTCAAGGTGCGTTGAGCCTTAAAAGCACTTAAATGAAGTAGTAAAGGGAATAAACTCAGGGATTTAAGAGAGTCATGCTTAGGGATTTATGTAGGGATGATGACAAGGTGTTCATGGATGTTGATGGATCTAGTTTGTAGGCCTATTGACCAGATGAGACAAAATGGCCTATAACAGATTGCCCCCTAAAGCACAAAGTTTGAAATAGTGGCTGATGACTTAAGTGCTTTACCTTGTGACAAGTCTGAATAAAAAACAAATGGTTGGATCATCATTTGTTACAATACATTTACATCATGATATTTTTGTTGACTTAGGCATACCCATACTCAACACATAAGCTAACATTGCATGTACAATGATCAAGTAGACATGTCCATTGGTGACAAAGGGTGGACCCATGATTGGATTGGATGATTTTTTGTATGATCATAGCCATCATACATTGTGATCTTGTATTAATCCTAAAATCACAACTTCGATGGTTGTAACTAGATCCGGGGTCTTCTATCTTGTTCACTCGATCGTCCAAATGTACGAGTCTAACCATGCAAATAAAGGAATTGAAGTCGAACATGGCAGAAACTATTTGATTGCTGCCCAATGATGTAAGTTGTTAACAATTGCAAGAGAAACCACCGATGATGTTAATGACTCTCAAAGTACTGCAATACAATCTGTATGGCATGAATGAATGAGTTGAAGTTTAACACCACACAACATTTTTTGTTTGAAGGCCAATGATGTAAACATGTCGCCGAGAGCGAGGAAACTTGTCATTGATGTATACAAGTCCCAAGGTACTGAAGCATTAGTTTCTAAATCAACTTCTTGGATAATGAGCTGATGTCGACATGAATTGATCCATCGTAGGAGAGCCTTGATGTATCCCCCATCAATGACACAAAACAGGGATCATGATTCAAGACAAAAAGACTTTGATGTGGAACTTGTTTAGGAATGGAAGACATGGAATGGAGGCTTAAGAGTATCATAGAAGATATTAACTAAATGACTTCTCTTGAACACATCGAAGACACTGAATGGAGTTGGCAGCATTGACCCAAAACCGAAAATGGAGACTCTGAAATGGTATGATGAACACAAAAAAAATAAAATTTCCCATCCCAACAACCACAGAAGAGTGTTGTGTTCAAGAGTAGCCCGCTGCCATAATATGTGGAATATCCCATTTTCCTAATTTCCCCAACCATTGCTAGTCATTAACTCTTTATTTTTTAACAAGATTGAGGAGGATAACATATGCTTGATCTGTAAGTTCATCCTTCGGATGAACCCCTCTGAGTATGTTTAACGAACCCTGAGAAGGAGTTGTTTGGTCCCATCATGTTTGATGAGTCCATCATTTTTTGATGTTTTAACGAGTTTAGTGAAAGTCTAACTCGATATATTTTTCATGTTTAGAGATTTTGAAAAAGAGGCAAAAAATAAAAATCCAAAGGTTCCTTTTCGTAGATCATCTCTTGAGTTTAAAAAGGTAGAAACCAATACTCATGAGAATCTCTTAGCCATGTTAGACTAAGGTATTCATTTTTCATAGTTAGTCTATCTCAGTCTGAAAAAAGGTTAAACTTATACTGAGTAGACGTCTTTTCATTTACTTTAATGAGTTCAAAAGTATAAGTGCTCATAAATATTTTCATATTTAGGGAGTCTGAAAAGAGCTGAAAGAGGACTCTAGGGGGTTCCTTTTTCATAGGTTTACAGAGCCCGAAAAAAGTGATAAATGTGTGCTTCTTGGTCAAAATGATTTGTTTCAATCAAAGCATCATAAAATTCGTTAAAAAAACTGTCATCCTGCTCAAAACACCACCAAAATATTAAAAATACCTATTTTATGATAAAAATGAGTCATATTTAGGTCAAAACACTAATAAATTAATGATGAAAATGATGATAAAATAGGAAAAAGGTAACTCATTTTTACCATTTCACATTTACCTCTTGGAGAGTGAGTTTTAAGTGTTTTCCCCCCCAATATCCTACATCTTCTTGTGACCAATCTAGTGGATCATTTCAATAGTCTTCACTTCCAGGTAGGATTTGAGACCTTTCTCTCCCTTTTCATGGTTCATTTTTGAGATTTCATGTACATTTTGCAGGGGTTTAATGCCCTTAGGGCTCAAATTCCTCGCCTAGGTCCAACACACCCCCAGAAGGTCAAAAGGTGCGTTGATCGGGAAAAAATAATGCTGGCGCCAACATTGCAACACACTGTCTGCCGTTAGAAGGGTGCATTGGGCACAATCCCCAACTTAGTTTTTCTTGTTTGCCTCAAATTTTCACTGTTTTTTTGCATGAAATGTATCCTAATGATTCTCCTTGTGATATTGGAGGTGTCTATTGGAACAAAATGGCCTTGATATGGACGGGAAGAGAACATGAAGAACAAGATTTGACTATAGGTAATGATCCTACCTCGATCTAGGCTTTAAGAGATTGTGGGCTCTTAAAATTCTTCTGGATTCCCAGTATGAGGTAGTAGATAAAGTTAATGAGGTATCTTGTTTGTGCATGGGATGTTCAATCACAAGCATTCAGACTTGGTGCACATACATCATAAATACATGTAGAGGACATATATTTCTTGACTGACCTGTCAAGGTGAGGTTCCCTCATCTCTTTGACTAGTTCAAGGAGTGGTGGAGAACAATCAAAGATTATGTCAGTACGCATTGTTGATCAAGATCCCAGCCAACTAAGGATGGAAAAATTGACATCAAATATGTAGTTTATTTTCCACTAAGAACGATCTTGTTCCTTATTGTCAGATTGGATGGCAGTGCATCTATCCATGTGGTGAATAAGTCACATATGCAGTATGCCCTAGAAAGTCTGGAGCATAAAATGTTCAACTGGAGTGAAGGGGTATTGGTAAACATGAAAGAGTAGCTAACTAAAGCTAAAGATGGATGGTTGAATTTTTTTTGCTATGGTTCGATTCTATTCTCTTTTGTTCTAAATTGGATTCCATTGCTCAGGCTGCAAGATATCACGCTCAAGTCCACAAATCTGAGAGTCCCATGGATGAGGATATGGGTAGATTTTGTGTCTGGGCATGCAGGTCCTTTGTTGATGATATTCACACCTTTAACTGATCATGATAAAATACTATCCATATGCAGGGATGGATTTCCGTAGAGACTTGGAGCTCATGCTTCCTAATGGTGAGAAATGCGGTGCTATAGGTAAGACATTTTGACCATTTTTTTGTATTTTTAAGTTTTATAATTTTTTTATGAGTTTTGATGTATCTGAGATGAAAGTAATGGTTTGTAAATACGTTGATATTGAACCCATTCAACTAGTGGTTTTTTCTTATATTTATCATGTAGGAGACCCACAACATGCACCAACAACAGTACACAAAGTCATAGTAGGATGAGAGGTACTACATGATCTCGATGTGGCTGAGGTCCTGGCAGAGTTTGAGCATCATATGGAGGGGTTGACCTACAGTATACTTGAGAATAGGGTTGATGATCTCCCTATGCAACTGCAACGACATACTATTAGTGTGTCTGGCCATATCAATTTTCTTCTGTGCAAGATGGCTTGTGCAATGGCAGGCTACCATGAGAACTTTGATTAGTCTACTAGGAGGATTATAGCCATATTTTGGTTGCATATACATTTTAGGCTATGTGGCCACATGTGTCTCGGGCACAAATTTTGTAAAACCAAAACTTTGATTGATATCTATATATATATATATATATATATATATAGATATATATTATAATATTATAATATATATATATATATAATATATATATAATTATTATATATATATATATTTATATATATATATATATATATATATATCACTATATAATATATATATATATATATATCTATATATCTATATCTATATCTATATCTTATATGTATATATATATATATATATTTATATATCTTCAGTGCTTCTTATGGTTCTATTATTTCGTTTCAATATGATGTGATGTGAATTTAATTAATTTACATGTGTCGTAGATGTCTATCTAAAACATGGTTAGAAAGTGCATGTGTTAATGTATTTAGATGTTTATAAATGTGTTGATACTCAATGAAATCAAAATATATTTCTAAGAGGCGAACCCTCATGAACATGAAAAACATAGTTGGACTTCTAACAAAATAGACATTATTCAATTGTAGTACTACGAGTTGTGAGTCGAGTCTCATAACTATACGAAGGATACCAAGTGAAATAGCATCAGACAACAATTCTGTTATCACTGACACATTTCAAAGAAAAAGGTTTGTGCAAACAAACTCATGATGGTGCAGACTTCTTTAATATTCATGTTGCAGGAATTCCATGGAGGAGTATACAGAAAGAAAAGAGCCCAAAAGACCATTAGTAATTCAAGACACACCCCAGCAGGCTAAAAAAAAGGAAAGGTCAGATCAAAGAAAAGATACAAGAACAATTTACAGGTGAAACAGTCAAAAGAAGAGTAACCAGAAGTCAATTAGCCAAGGAAAAAACCAAGACAGTGATTGTTAATGAAATCTCAGCTTCAAAGGGAAGTTTAAACGACCTTCTCCACACCATCTACATAGAAGAGACCTCTCTGGTCCAAGTAGAGCTATTGGAAGCCAACAAGAACAAAACCAAAGGAGTTAAATCTTCCAAAAAGCTTCAATTTGATGACCAGATCTCAGAGTTTGTTTTCAATCCAAGAAGGCCTATGATTAGGCATTTAAAAGGGTTACAAGAGGTAAATCCAGAGGTAAGTGAGATAGATTGAGGACCTATAAATTCAGTTAAGCAAGCCTGAAGGATATACTCAGCTAAGAAAAACTACATAGCAGGTAAGGTTAAATCCTAAAGTTTGGATGTGGATCACCTTTTGAAGTATACTTTGAAGAATGGTATCAGTTTATTCACTTTTGAAAAGCCTCATGGCATATGGAAAATTCATTTCAAAGGAAAGAAAACTCGAAGAAGTCAAATTTTGGCATAAAACTGTGTTTTTGAAATTACACAGCAGTTTCGTAGCACGCTACGAAACTGCTGTAGGTGCATATTATGAATTAGTGGACCAATTTTGAGAGACAAAGAGAAATCTTCTCAAACAGGAATCTCTGCAAAGGATCATTTACAAAGTTTCAACATTCAGCAAGGGAAAACAAGTATAAGAAGGACATCTTTGAACTCTAAGCTATATGTTGTAAAGGTGATCATTATTTCGTAACTTGTTTTTACCAGTCAACTTCTAGAAGAGGTTCTGAGCAGTTGAAAGCTCATCTCTAAAACGTGAAAGAGGTTTTCATTCCTAATATACTGAAGTACAAAAACCTTTTCCACTTTCTTCAAATCCATTATTATCAGGGAGAAATGAAAGACTAAACTTGCGCTATGAAACTGCTGTAGGTGCAGTTTTTCAAAATCAAAATTTCCTGTTTTACACATCTTCTTCAAGGATCGATTCTGGACAGCTGGACAACTATTTTAAACAACCAAGAGAGGTTTTTGTTTTAGATATCCGGGAATACAAAAACCTCCTTCCGTTTCCTCAAATACATCATGATATGGGAGAAATGAATGATCAAACTTGCGCTACAAAACTGCTGTAAGTGCCGTTTTTCACAAGCCTATTTCTCTGTTTGACACCTGTTTTTCAAAGACATATTGTGAGCGGTGGGAAATGTGTTTCAAAAAACAAAGAGAGGTTTTTGTTAAGAATGGATTGGTTCACAAAATAATCCTTCAGTTTTTCTAAATACGTTTTGTGTGAGAAGTTATGAGCTCTGTCCCAAGACCCATTTTTCAGCCAAAACAGAGCAAGGGACAGTTTCCTAGTTTCTAGGAACAACAAAGGGATGAGTCATCAAGGGCCAGCTGGAAGGTTATGAGCACCATCAAATTCGACTTCATGGAGTGTTAGGTGGCAAATAATGCTTTAAATGTTTAGATAAGGTTGTTGTAATCATAATAAGGAGTTACACTCCTAGTTGTATTAGGTCTCTAGGACTCCTAGTTAGGTGTCATTTGCATTTAATAGTTAGTTTTAAGTATCGATAGGTGTCATAGTAGGATGAATTCGAATTCCCCTCATGCTTGAGGAGGAATCTAAGTTATGTAAATAGCTCTATATATAGAAGAAGATGTAATGTACAAAGGGTTGGAAATTTTATGGAAAAGCTTGTATTTGGCTTATGTAAGACTCATTTTCAGTAATACATATTTGACTTTACTTCTCAGGATTCATGAAGGATTTTTTATGTTCAGAATATGTGATGTTGTCATTTTCTTAATTCTTACAGTGTTATGGATGTATAATCACTCAGAATTCACTGAATGTGCTCTGACTTCCTGTATACATTTATAAACTGTGTGGTCCCATATGAGTTTATGTTCTGAATGTTTAAATGCTGAATGCCCTGACTTCCATGTAAGGTTGAGTTCATTGTGATACTGAGGTGTTGTTGACTCCATAAGCCCAATGGATAGTTGTTAAATCTATTTCCACCATTCATATTTGTCACATTTGTTTTACAAGAGTTAGCCATCTTATCTATAATTAAAATCATTAACCCTTTTGAGAGAGCCCTCTCAGGTTGAGGAGGCTAAGCCTTAGCCTAAAGTAGGTTTGGAATAGTTACTTAGAGTCAGCCTGACCAGCAGCCTATCAGGATCTGCTTTTGAGATAACGAGCTGCATGGGGCAAAGAAACAGCTTGAAACAGAGAAATATAATCAAAAACACAGATTATCTCCTGAGGCAAGGTAGGCAAGAAATTTAACATCAAATTGAGATTAAATGGAATGGCAAGACTGCTGAGGAGCTGACAAGGGCATAGAGGATGAATCCTTGTCAAACAGAAGAAGACATTAAATATGAACAAACTTATAGGCAGAGCATAAAATATTATGAATTCTACCTAAACACTTCATTTTCTCAATTGGAAATGATCAGGAAGTGAAATGAAAACATAACAGGTTACATATGAAACAGAAGGAAAACTTATGCTAAATTGTCATACCACAGGAATTTGAGGGGTCAGAGCTGTATTTTTCATTAAACTCTCTGTCAAAAACTGTACAAATAAGCTCTCTATTCTCCTCCACTAGCACTCAGAAGTCTCTCTCTCTTTCCAAATGATTATTTAATACATTGAACGACTCAGAAGAAAACCGATCCATGAAAAGATGGAACTGTTTCAACTGGCACTATGAAAAATAGTAAAAGCCACTCATCGATTCCTAAAGATTAGCGCATACAATAAATAAAGCAAAAACTTTTCCCTACACGTCGACAAAAAAAGATGAGCTTTTCAACTATAATTGCAAGAATCCCTCTGATGGCCGACAAACTGGAGTGCAGATCCCCATAGGATCAGGACTGAAGTCTTAAATCGAATCCCATTCTTTGGCTGTGATAGATAGTCTTGACTTATTTTTAGCTTGCCACATTACATTTGTCATTTTAATAAAACAACCTTTAAACTAACTTCTGCCAATTCAGCTCATGGTGACAACTAAACTGGGAGAGTTTTGCATGGTTGCACTCAACGTTTAATTTAAATTTATTTGCAGGAACGACCCAATAGCCAGAGTTATAATATGCCACTCATCGAACTCCAACACGTTCAACCACATGCAATATGGTAGCATCATAAATAGCTCACAATCTGCCTTCTAAGAGCCACATCTTTCGTAATCCCACAAAATCTCCAAAGGATCCCAACAATCTCTGGCGGAAATCATGGAACAAAATCCTGTACGGGGAAATGAAGCCATTCGCTAGTGGAAGCGCATGATTTCTGTGGAGCCGAGATGTTGCTGCATAGCTGTAGGATTTACAGCTGAGCCATCTGGATATAGGCTCAAATCATCTGCTCCTGATATAGAGTCTAATTTAGCAGTGGAAGAATCTACATTTGTTATATGGAAGAATCTACATTTGTTATGGCATTCTGAGAGTAACTTTTCAATTTAGGAAGAAGGCTACGCCAAGCATTTGCAATATCATTTGCAAGCTGTGCCTGGCCTGTTGCGAATTCATGAAACACAAAACCTAAATCAGGTGTTTTCTCTTCCTGGAAGCGTAAGATTTCATCATTCGTTAATCCTATGATTGTCTCTAATTGTTTAGTTGCTTCCTCACTCCGAGCTTTAACTTCTCTATAATTTTCTTCTGCTTCTGGAACTTTGTGTTCCTTCCATGTCACTTCCAAATGTTCCACATTGATTTCCTTCAACTTGGCTGCCTCTGTCAATTCACATTGCTGCCTAAAAACTTGGGCTCTATCTGCCATAGTTGCCTTAATTGACTGGACTGTACACACATAGTCCTTTAGGGATTCTTCAAAGTTCATTAAAAGATCTTGCGCCTCTTTCTAAAGTTTGAATGAAAGCAATTCATTGACTTCCTTCCCAAAGTCAACCAAGGACTGCCCCAACTCTCTGTGCTGCTTCACTAGGCGAAATGCTTGTTTTCGGGCCTCTCCCAAATGATCTTCCAATTCTTTAAGCTTCTCATATTCAGGATCAGACTCCTCAATTGGCTTTTCTTTGCCAAGCACAACATCACTTACCTTGGACTGTACATCCTTAAATATTTGCATAAAGTCACTAGGTTTCTTTCCAAAGATGCTAGTTTCCAAAGATCTTACTCGCTCCATTGCCTCTTCTTCCGCCTGTAAGAAATGCTTCAAATCTTCACTATGTTGCAGTTGTGAATAAGAAGCAATTCGATTTATCAAGACATCCAATCCTCGATGCCTCAGCTCAATAAACTCTGCACTGAAGTGAAACTTCTCTACAGCACTTTTCTCTGGAAGAGGTGGAATAAAAATCCCCTTTTTCTTTTCTGCCAGTCGCTCATGCAACCAGAAAAAATCACTGTATCACCTAATAACAATATTCTCTGGACCTCGA
>APFE030689677.1:225354-255106 GCA_000404065.3 Pinus taeda | reverse complement strand
TTAACTTAAAGATACCAAACTAGGGAAAACTGGTAAATAGTCAATAACATAATAGCGTTCCCAAGTTTAGAGATCTCTCACTTGATATTATATTGACAACCACTCCATATTAACTTAAGCAGAACCTGGAAAATAAAATAATCACGTTAAAACATAAATCTATATGGTAATTAAAACTATGTCAACGATATTAAACAAACCACTTAACAGGAAATAATGTGTTCGAATCGGGCAATGCTAAGCGGGGACGACAAATCAGAAACAGTGAATTTTATACATCCAGGCATGATTCGTTTCTGAAGCAGAATAACTGAACTATGAGCTGCATTAAAAATTTTGAAGATGCTAAAAATAAAATATTTTAATAAGAGAATCATCAAATCTCCAAGGTTGGCAACTTGATTAACACAACCAGCAAAGCCTTCCACGTACTTGTCCATTGCAGTCCACTGCCAAGTCGCCGGTTGAAATAAATAAGAGATCGGATCACCATTAATACCACTCACAAAAATCTGACGTCGCCGCGCTACAACGGACCTGATAATGGAAAAACGTCCCTCAGCAAAAGCAATAGGCGTCGAAAGGTTTTTATGTGCATCATACTTTTTCACTTGTTCCACATCGATCGTGTACAAATTCCCAACTATAGAGAAAAAATTCACAAATTTGAAATCCACATGTCTTCCAACGTGTTCCAATGGACGGAATGTACTTAATCTGAAAATTTTATAAGTTACTTCCCAAGATAGAGACAAATTCCTGTTTCAAATGAGACAAATTCCTGTTTCAAAGCGAGAGCATGCGAGGAGGACTATATTCTGCACGCGGGTAAAAGCAAGAAAACAATGGATATGGACCTTAGGAGCACAGAAGATGGAAAAGCAAAGCAATGCAATCCAATCTTATTTAAATGTCCATTAGAGTCCATCTACAGGCGTTGGCAGATCGTCTGTATCTATATCAGATCCCGTAGTATGAGATTGAGATTTCAAATATATCGATATCTGATTTCAGATTAAAAGACAGAGAACTAAATCTTACCAACGTCTTCTCACAGATGCAAGATCTACAGACAAATCTATATGCGACTTGCTCTTGTGGTAATATTAGAGGAGTATTTATGAACAAAAACCAATCTCGGTGGTCCAGACAACTATTAATTTTGGAATTAATAAACCGCTATATGGGCACATGGTTTCCTTTGCTGCTCTTTGCTTTGAAATTTGAAACCTCGTTACTATTAAAATAATAGTATTACTTTTTTAAGACGAAAAAAACATACTTTCTTTCATTCCATATAGAGAAAGTTACATATTCATGGTTTTATAGCAAATCATGCTCATCTCTAACCTATAGAGAAACTTAATCATCCATACGACAGATACCCACCAAAAAAAACACTGAAAAAAGGACCAAATCGCAGAAGCAGAGATGAAAGTTCAATCTGAAATGATCCCATACCACATCCCCTGTAATCATCAGAGAAATTTTCAAACATAAAGCTCGCAGAGGGATAAACCCAGTTTTAAGAGCGCATTGAACTCCATATTCTGCGCTCCAAAGACATGTTGAAAGGAGACCACTGAGAAAAAAGGTAGTGTTATTGATCAACTGAATCCAATTCCAGAAAACTGGGACCTCGAGAGAGCAACAACCATGAATCCAATTGATCAAAACAAGGGAGTCACCAAAAATAGGAAATTATCAAGGCCCAACCAAAAAGGCGACTTGAGAGCACCCCACAACACAAGTATCTTAGCTCTACAAATGTCCCCCTTACCACCATTCTAGAAGAAATGATAATAGACAGAAGGATCCAAGTGTAAAGAGACACCACATCCACAATTCCCTTCAGAGGAGGCAACATCAAAGGAACGGATAAGGAAAGTGTCAGTCATATCAACATACGAGACGGGTCGAAGGGAGTTCTTTGGAATCTAGGGACCAATTTCTTGGAAAAAAAACCGCAATGTCCAGAGCAACAATGTTAGACACAGAGATTTTGTCCTCAACTATCAGAGCATTCCTCGCACACCAAATCCCCAAAGACATAGGGAAAGGGTTCTATGGGCTTTAGCTCTGAATTCCATATATTGAAACGTTCGTGAATGGAGGACACATCGTTAATATGAGGGGCACCCAAAATTTTAGCCACCCCATCCAAATCTCGACAGAAAAAGGGAACACTAGCGAGGACCAGAGAGACCTCTTTTATGTAAATTGTCCAAAATTAAAATACAATTGTGAATGGCCAATCTCGAAAAACACTTAATCTTCAAAGGGGCTTCCCACTTCCATAGCAAAGAAGAAATATCAAAGAAGGGCAGCAATTGTGAAGTGGAGATGATGTGATCATATGCTTCCTTATTGAAATCCAGTCATTCCCAATGTGTTTGCCCCACACAAGCACATCCACACAAGCACATCATACCTCTGTGAGATATTAATCCACATGCAAAACATGCTGCGATATTTTTCCCATTCAGCCACCAAGTCCTCCAATAAACCGATTTGCCAAATATATAACCAAACACTGCATAGACCACTCCCACAAGTTAACAAGAATATCCCGCCCATGTGAATTAAGTTCATTGATGATGAAAAAAAAAGCAGGAAATGACTTCCGTTAAGGCCTTTGATGGCATCGAAGCCCATCACCCACCCTCCAACATAGGTTAAACATAGGTTGTATTATGTGCATGAAAAACCATATTTTAATAATATTATATGCACAAAATTGAAATTAGTATGTATATACGTAAACGATCAAATTTAATACTTGACATGTAATTAAAAGTTAACAAATTTACATTTTAAGAAATTTCAGCCATTTCTATGCTTAATAGATCGAGTTTAACATGGAATTAAGTGGCATACTAAGAAATGATAATCGTATTTTAATTGTATTATATGCACAAAATTGAAAGTAGTATGTATATATGAATGATAAAATTTAATACTTTACGTGTAATTAAAAGATAACAAATTTCCATTTCAAGAAATTTGAGCCATTTGCAGTTTAATAGATAGAGTTTAACATCTTCAACGGTTGGATACTTAAAAATGATAATTAATTATAATATCCCAGTAATCGTAATTAACAACTTGACAAAACTATGAGTCTAATTGCTCTTTAGAAATACCATTCAATAGTTGTTTTTACATTATTTCAAAAAGGATATTATGCTCACTTTCGTTGACATTTTGAATTTATAAATTATCAACTTAATTATTGATAAATGTTGTTTAAATTGACATTAAATTAAATATTTTAAATCAAATTAGAAATATTATTTATCATTTATATTTTTTAAAATTATGTTTTTATGGAAGGATATTATGCTCACTTTCGTTGACATTTGAATTTATAAATTATCAACTTAATTATTGATAAAATGTTGTTTAAATTGACATTAAATTAAATATTTTAAATCAAATTAGAAATATTATTTATCATTTATATTTTTTCAAAATTATGTTTTTATGGAATTATGTGTTGTTAGTTAATTTAGGATATTATTAATTTTAAATAAAATACAAAATATTATTTGCAAATGTTTTATTATATTTAATTTGATTTATATCATACAATTATGATATTTTTCAACAACTTTTAACTCTTAAATTGTTAATATGTACCGAAGAGATTTCCATTTTCAACCTTTCCCCATGAGATTTGAACCCATGATCTTGTGGAGACTAAGGTCCACACACAAACCAACTAGTCTACACCTCGTGAGCTATGGTGTTCCCCAGGAAATCATTGTGTAATGTGTTGATTAAATTCTTTCTCTTGTATGCTTCTTGATTTCACAATTGCTTAATTGTTTCTGTTGATGAGTAGAGAAGATTCAAGTCTATTGTTTTAGTTAATTACAATTAGCAATTTGAATCTATAAGGAATTTCTACACTCTTTTCCATTTTAACTAATAAATTCATCTCAATATCCTCACAAAGAACCAATCTAACCTTGTTCTCTCGAGCTTCACACATTTACACTATCAAAGCTCGATTTTCCATTACAACCACTAGATTCATCTGAATATCCTTACCAGGAACCAATCTAAATTTGTTCTTTGACGTTTCACACATTTACACCCCTTCTTACGTAGATTTACCTTTGAATAAACTCTCTTCACCATAGCTTCATTGACACCAATGAGTCCTAGGTTACTTTGAAACCTATTTTTAAATCCAATACTTCATTCTAACTCTTCAAACAAAGCTAAATATGCCTTGGAATTCCCATGATCCCTACATCTCTAATATGAAGGATTATGTGAAGTAAATTCATGAGTGATGAAAAACTTATGAATTAAATTTACATAAGGAAAACAATTTATTTTATTTGTTTGGCGTCATTTTTTCTTGATATCCAAATCTCACCTTTAATGTTAATGAAGTATTTCTAATATACCTCTCATTTTCAACTCTATTTGTTGTACCATCCTCCAATTAAATCTAGGTTGAGATTTGTCTATAATATGTAAAATATCCAAAGCATAACCCTTCGTCACCTAGTGTTCTATCCATATCTTCCTTGAAAGGCCCATTACTAGTTCCCATAGTGATGATGGATCTATCTTTGAAGGAATTTTTGCAACAATCAACCATTTCCTCATAAACTACCATGTTTTACAAAACCCTATCTCTACATTGTCTTCCATATTCATCCTCCTGAGCATTTTCCTTCATGAAGCTTTTTGGGAAAAAATCCCCCACCCTTAAGGACATAAAGAAAAAATGAGATTGTCGATACCTTGAAAATCTCATATAAATTAAGGGGTATATCCCTTACAAGCCACTTGCATGTGTTCTTGAATGGGTGTAAACATCCCCTACATTTTGGTTAGAATAAACCTCAATGAGTTTGAACTTGGATGGGTAGGGGAAAAGTCCTCCAATTTTTATTATTACATCACATGATCATGTACTTAGCAATTGAGATATAGTACAAGGAGTCTCCATTTTGTATATGTGAGTGAGACATAGAGAGTGTCTTCGTTTATAGCCTTGATTATTCACCTTAAACTCAATTTATAAATCTAATCATAAAAACTTGAAGAAAATGAATCCTTTCAATTAATTAATCGAAACTTTACATTCGTATTTTGTTATATATATATATTTCTAAGCTTGGTAGAACTCTCCTATTTTTGAGTTTACATGTCAATTATTCACCCTGCTACAGGGGGAGGGTAGCACAATATTTGAACCCAAGATCTCTGGTTCAGTGAAGCTTCATTCCACGGCCATCACCACTTGAGCTATCCGAGTCGAACAATATTTTTTTTTGTAAGCTTGGTAAGACTACATTTTCATAATGTCCAATATATCACCTTGATCGGGGCAGTGAATTGAATCGGTGACTTCACATCAAGAAGTTCCTTAACAAAACACCTAATTACCATCTATCCAACACCCCGTACACTAATAAGAAAAGTATAATTGAAAACATAATCCTTAAATTTTAATTAATTAGGAACTTTATAAAAAGCTTAATAATAGAAACATAATTAAAAACTTTTAATCACACAAAACTATTATATAGTTTAAATTGAAAATACATACCAATAAAATGAAATATATTTAAAAAATAATTATATAATTGAAAGCATATTCTTTAAATTTTAAATATATCATACTCAGTTACACATTCACCTCAAAATAATAGTATAAGACAACTTATATTTAGATAATTATTTTGACCTTATAACAAACTAGCACAACCACATTAAAAAATGTGGCAATAAATATATAAGTAAATCCGTTTATAAACCTTGTAAATTTTACAGAGATAAGAAAAATAATTAACAACATCTAATTACATTTGCATAAAATAGAACTTGTGGAAATGAATGAATTATATGACATTAAGTTTTTACCATGTAAATGTGTTTTCAAAACTCTCACTACATTATCCTCGCTAATGTAATTGCTTTCCAAAAATTTCTCCAACACCATACACTATCATGTGGATTTCTCAATTTTTTGATTGAAAATTCTAAAGTTAATTTTTATATGTTACACTTAGCCAAGTGGAAATTTTATAAGTATCATGGTAAATGGTCATATATTATGACTATCTTACCCTTAAAATATGGTGATTTCCTTTAAAGGCTTTGCATGTGATATTTTGCCTACGCAATTTGCATGTGATATTTTGCCTACGCAATCTAGCACTTGATATGGCTATTTTCTTTCAGTTGAAGATAAACTTGATATGGATATTTGCATTCAGTTGAGAATAAAGTTTCAAACCTCTGAAGCGACTAAATCAATGGTTATTCCATTCTAAGATGGTGAGTCATACCCAACTCAATTTCACCCTCGACCTTTTGTTCCCTCCCTCTCATGTCTTAGGCGTGGCTACAAAAACATTCCCTAATAACCCTAAAAAGAGAGAAACGTAACAAACCCTAATAAAGTAGACCACATAGCGTGACAAGAAGATAGAGCAACCATGTTAAACTTTGATAAAAATAAACAAATATCAATGATCAGTATTGGAATATAATAATCATCAGTAAAGAGAGGGGGTTAATGAAAACTATGAGCGGGAAATCCCCTTTGGATATGCTTATTATATGTCCGAGATATGCTAATTATCAACACAATATGTGATATTCTATTTAAAGGCCTGCCTCTATTTTTTTTTTTTTCCTATGTTAAGGCTAACCTAAGTACCCACGGGGGATTTGAACCGGTGACCTATCGCAAGGAGTGCCTTAACAACGCACCCATTCACCGTCAATCCAAAGCCCCGTGGGCAAAAGGTAGTGGGCTTGGCCCGGTTTAGACTAACTACTCGCACGACGAGCTATGACCTTGCTCAGGATCGAATACAAGACCGGTCCATCATGACGAGGCCGACTTTACCACTACGCCGCCTCCACGACCTTAAGGCCTGCCTTTATTAATTATCCATAGTGCTCATTGTTTAGACAAAGTCCAATATACTTCTGGAGCCTGATGCATGATTCAACATAATATGGGATATATCAAAACGAGATGCGAGATATTCTTGTGAATTATCAATGTGATGTGAGATTTATTAGTTTTCTGTTAACATACCTTCTGTGTGGTTTCATGGGATGGCGTAGAGCGAGTGATGGTTAAATGAAACGATGTCAAGCGATGGTCGTGTATTGAGCCAATGGACGCGATTCAGGGTTGGAATTTCAAACCAGTTTCACAAGGGTTGGAATTTCAAACCCGTTTCACACGTCAAATTTGCCGTCTTCACACTTTTCTCTCCGTTTTCCAATTTTTTTTACTGGTATTTGACGGGCAAATCACTCCATGACAGGCAATTTCCTTATCAAATTCCATCCTTTGACGCGACTATCTATTGGATCCATACATCTATATGAGTAAACAAAATGGAAGATTATGCAACATTATTAATTAAATAAAAATTAGTATAATTAAGATAATAAATGTGGTTGTTATATGCCTAAAATTATTATTATAATTACTATTATAAATAGTATTATTACTATTATAAATTAATTATTATTATTTTAATTAAATTTAATAACATTAAAATTTATAATAATTAATTAATAAAAATTTAGAAATTAATTAATAATCATTTCATTCATAATGAATAATAAATAATAATTATTTAATATTTATTAAGATGATTTATTATTATAAATATTTTTAATATTATTAATAATTATTGTTATTATTATAATATTGTTATTGTAAATATTATTAATATTGTTATTCTTAATATTATTATTTATTAATATAATATATTTTTATTAATATAAATATTATTATTATAAATATTATTAATGATTATTTTTATTTTTTTTTCTGAGTAAAGACTAAATCTATTAAGAAAGGAAAAAATATAGTACAATCAGGCCTGGTGGCAGGCAGAGCAGAGAAGCAGGGGAACCGGAGGTAAAGAAAACTCAACCTCGTTCCAAAGATACAGACAAGGAAATGACCAAAGAGAGCATAGGACTACATCTGAAAAGACTGAGCAGAGAAGCTACCCCGAAGGGTTATTATCTACAACACGACATTTTTTGCCTTTTTTCTTACTAACTTTTGTCCACCCTGTGGAGCTTGGCTGACTTGTAACTAGTTGTAGATGAATCTGATCTGATAGCTGAGCCTCCTTCTCAGAGTCTGAGGACGAAGAGAAATGAGCGCGCTTCTGGGAAATCTGAGGGTTAGAGGGAGCCTCCGGAACAGCTGAGGGAGGGTCCCTCGGAATTTCCTCGTTCTGCATATCAGCTTCAACTTCCTCATCAACCTGCACATCTGCCTCAGATTCCTCCTCCTCTGAGCTCGAGAAGTCTAAGTCGCCCAGCGGACGACGAGGCTCAAAAGGATTCCATCTTTTGGATTTGGGCTTACGGTTCAGATTCTTCTTTTTATCTTTTAACTGCGAACATGTACTCTGAAGGTGCCCTGTTTGATGACAATGGCGACAACGGAAGGCTGTGTTCTCGTAATCTAGTGACTGAGTCCAGTGGAAATCTCCAAACTTGAGGTTAATCTGATCCAGCAGTCCTTTGTTGATGTCTATTTCTGCACATAGTCTGTCGTAAGTAAAGAGACCATTTTCCCTTCTTGAGGTATCTGTAGCCAGGTATCGTCCTAAAGTATTCCCAATGGCTAAGAAGACAGAGAAATCCCAAAAATGAGCCGGAATATTTGGGAGCCTAACCCAAATGGGAATCTTGAAGATCACTGTTGTAGAAGGGTCGAAATCAGGAAACCAGGGGGTAAGAAAAAGCCCAGCCGTACCCCAGAACCAAGGGCCTTTCTTTAAGGCTTTCTGGTAGTCTTCGTTTGAGTCAAAAACCACCAGGAAGAAGCCTTTTGAACATAGGAAAATTTTACATTTTTTAGTCCAGAAGGAATGGACCCATTGATAAAGATCTGTTGTACGAGGCCATAGCCCATTAAATCTGCATATGAGTCCTGATTCTGCAAAAGTCTGATAGCGGTTCTCAACCCCAGGATTAGAGAAGCTAATGGAGGGTATCTCCTCTGATTTGTCAATCAAAAACGGCTTTGGAATGCCATCTGGCTGGGCTGTCTTGGAAGAAGCCTGAGGTTGGGCAGTGTTTTTGCATGCTGCATCTTTGTAAGAGAAGAATGGGGCTGAGGAGGTTTGCCCGAAGGAGCCACCTCTTAAACGAAAGGAAACCCCAATAGAGGCATCCTTTTGAATGCTGTAGAAGGAAAGAGATAGGGGCTGCATAAGTTTCTTACCCTGATATAGTAGTCTGAGGCAAGAGGAGGGAATCCCCAGCCTACATTCAAGTTTTTGCAGAAGATCCTGCACAAGATCTGCTGCATGCACCCATAATATTGTCGTTTTGCCTAAAAAATTGACTTGGATCTGAAATGCAGAGGATTCTTCAGGCAGATCTGGCGGGTGCGAGAGAGAGAGCTGCCTCAGAGATGAGCTCGTTTGACCCTGCCGTCTGAAGATAGTTTTCCCATAGATCTGGGTTTTTTTGAGGCTCCAAGATCTGCTGGGCTTTTGATCTGATGGTTTGATTGCATATCTTCGGAACTGACGGCCATCCCTGTTCAGGTTGCGCTGTTCAGAACTGAACCTTGCCCCTGCATACACGGCTTGGGATAAATTAGGTGAAAAAGAAGCAAGAGGGTAGAACGCTATTGACCTTGTCGCCGTGTCTGTATCTTGACGTCGGATCTTGGGGTTTCCATGAATGCGGATCTGAAATAACCGCAGATGCGTGACCCGATTGAGCAGATCTGTGACCTCTAGTTGCTCTGCTTGGATACCGCTGATCACTTTCAACATAAAATAGTCCTCTGCTCTTGCACATTCAATGAATCGAGCGTCGGGATGGAGTGTGAGGCCTCCAATATCTTCTGCACTCAGCTTGATTGCATCTTCCTTCTTCTCGTCTCCGAGCTTCACTGGCGAGGAGACCATTAAACGGCTGAAATCTTTGAGTCCCGTAGCAGGCAGTGAACCTTTAAGAAAGGCTCAAGATTTGGGTTCTGTGGGAAGAGCTGGGAGCCATGATTTGGACCTGGAGAATGGGTCATTTGTGGCGGAGAGCTCAATCTGTGCGGCGGTGGGTAGCAGAGGTTCAAAAGCGGCAGAAACCCTCGACGCCATCTCCTCAATCTTTCTCCACTTTGAAACCTTATTAATGATTATTATTATGATTATGATTATAAATTAATATTGTCCATAGGGTCTTGGATAGATGGTGATCTGGGGTTCTGTTAAGGCACTCATTGATGTGAAATCATTGGCTACATCCCCTGTCTCAATTGAGGTGATATATTGGACATGATAAAGATGTAGTCATGTCAAGCTTAGAAAAAAAGTAATAATATTACTACTATTATTAATCAACGACGTAGTCTAACTTATAAATGAAATGGTCTTTTTCAATGAAATTCACCAAAATATGGCAATACAATTGCAAGATTTTTGTTGTTTAAAATATGTTTTTGAGTGCATAAATGAATTGAGCACCCTAAAAAATCCCTCGGGCACTAGAATTATGTAGATTAAACAATTTAAACTCAAGTTTTTAAAAATCCTTGTCATATTTTGATTAAAATTAACCAAAAAAAGGTCGTGAAAAAGGTCATTTCGGCTATAAGTTAGCATACGCCTTAATCAATATTATTATAATTAAATTTAATAGCATTATAATTAGTAATAATTAAAAAATTCAATTCATTTCATTAATTCATTTCATCAATTATAATTCTTATTATAAATTAATGCAATATTAGTTGATTTTCATATTGAGAAAATCTTTGTCACAATGTAGCGTTGGACAATGGTTGACCATGATTATAAACCTAATGGATTTATATTAAACCCAAAAATTAATATTATAAACCCTATGAATCATATTATACCATAAAAATATGAACCCTTAGATTAATAAACCCAAGGAATTGATATTATAAACTCAAGGGATTAATACTAAAAACCCAAGGGATTAGAAAGCCAAAGGAATAAATATTATAAACCCAAGGTATAAAAACCCTAATATAAATATTATAAACCCTAAAGTAAACATGGTTTACCATGCTTTACCATCATTGATTTTCATATTAAGACAATCTTTGTCATAATGCGGCATTAGACCATGGTTAACCAAGTTTGATTTTCATATTGAGATTTTCATATTGAGACAATCTTTGGCACAATGTGACATTGGACCATTGTTGGCCATTGAATTATTGATTAATTAATCATTAATTATTATTATTAGTAATTAATTATTAGTAATAACAATTAATTATTATTTATAAGGGTTCAACATATGAACGTCATAAACTAGGGGAGAGAGGCCATGGAAACCAACGCGGCTTTCACCTTTGCGAGGGCACTGAACCTGTTTCAGCCCACAGCTCATCCAGATGGTTCAAGCAGAAAGATGACATTTTGTCAAAGACCGGTAGCTCCTCATTAATTTAGAGCGAAACATCGAGCGAGGAGTACCAGCAAGGTCTTGGTGAGGGTGTCGGACAAGGATATATTGTTCAATCAGGCTTCGTGTGCAGCGGTGCAGAGGGGCATTGACAAGTTGGAAAATGTTGTGGGTGATACACCGAGGATCAGAGGGTGGAATGTTGTATTGGACGAGTTTGGAATTCCTAAGCTAGTGAATGATGGTGGTACCATTGCTCATGCCATTGAGCTTTCTGACCACACGGAAAATGTTGGGGCGACCTTAATCCGAGAGGCAAATATCCAGGGGATGTTGGATCTGGTCAACTTCTGGGGGATTCAAAATCGTACCCTAGATATAGTGCACACTACAACTACTTGGGCTCCGATATGGTTAAACCCCTCTCAATCAGGAATCTATGCAGCAGAATGTCCCTTGAAATGGTCAGATTTAAATCAATATTCTCAGATCCGAGGGTTCCCACAGCTCGATGACAAGAAGGAACTGGCAGGGGTGTGAGGCAAAGCAAGAATGTGGGCAAACTTGATAGACAACAGTCCCTCAATATAGAATGACACAATATTGAACACCGCAAGGCTAGAAAGTCCATCAAATAACCCAGATCTGGAGATGCAAGAACCAGACAAAGCCCTGATATGCCTTGATCCGTCAGATCTGGATACCTGGGCAATAGATCGAGCCCTTTCTCAGATGGATCTACACCCTACCAAGGTGGATCTCATGCAAATTTTCATCAAAATGCTGGAAGGCAAGCATCTTTGCTGGAGGATTTGGAAGGGGAGTAGGACCCAAGACCTAAGGTATAAAATACAGAACCACCTTGGTATACCAGCTAATAGGAAAAATCTAATCTATGCGGGTCACAGTTTAAAAGATAACTACACCCTACAGGATTGTAATATAACCATAAACTCGACCATCATCATCAGTCTCCGTCTGTGGGGTGGATGTTCAGGAACTAGTTCTAGGAGCACAAGCTCCTTCAAGGATGTAGTCAAAGGTAAGGAAAAAGTGCAAACCAAACCAACGACAATACCTGAGCTTCTCGAGCACTACATTGTAGAACAAAAAACTGAGAATCCTGCTCTCACCATTGCAATGCCTAAGGTAAAGGACTTGTACTTAGATCTCTACTCCAAATCAGTTATATGCAGATTTAATGGATTCTAGCCCAAATCTGATGTTTTACACCAATGGATATATGATACATCGTCACCAAATTGTGAAATATACTTATGCCCCAAGGGGTTTTTATAGTCAGATTCAAAACAGAATAGGAAAGGGAATACATCCTCAATAAGGGACCATGGTTCTGGGGCAACGCAGGGATCTTCATGACTCCTTGGTTTCCAGATTTCGATGCCAACACAATGGTGGTATCAAAGATGCCAGTCTGGGTTATGCTACACAACCTCCCATTACACTTCTGGCATCATAATGTTTTAATTGCCATAGGGAACACTCTGGGAAGTTCCTTAAGATTGATGGGACAGACTCACAAGAGGAATATTTACTTTTGCCAGAATATGTGTTGAAGTAGACCTTAGCCAAGGATTACTAGAAAGCATAACACTAAATTTCAACAATACACAATGGATATTGTTGAAAAGTGTGCAACAAGAAATGCTTGTTGAGAATGCAACAAGATGATGGAGCTTAGTGGAAAGGAGCCGCCTTCACTAAGTGGTCCCGCAGGTAAGTTTTGGCGCAAAGTCTATTCTTAGACTATGTCTATTTTTAGACATATGGATCATCTCTATGAGTTGCAGGATGTTGTTTATAGATGATTGGTCATGTTGGGATAAATAGATGGACTTCTATTTTTTGGATCACAGCGGTGTGATCAAAGTCTATCTTTAGACTGTCAGGTAAAAATAGAAACAGTCAAATATTATTAGCCCTTAGTAATATTTGGACTCTAAACTTTATCTTATTCTCTTGGAGCACTTCAATTGGAGCTACAGATGTGGTACATGCAACTGCCTGAAGGAATCACGTGGTTACGTATGGGTTGACTGAGCTATTGCATGAAGGACTTCAATTAGAACTCAAGTGGTTGAGATCTGTGGAGTTAGATGAGCAGTTAATGGAGTTGTTTTCAGTTTGACTTAGTTGAACTAGTTGTATTTAGTCTAACTGGCCAATAGACTAAGTGATGAGTTGTGTGAATTAGTTATTAATTAATTCACTAATTATTAACTCATAATGCAACTGAAGGATACTTCAGTTAACTCAGTGCATGGATAGTTCAGTGGAGACAAGTGTTAGAGGTAAGTGAAAGGGTGAGTTATGACTATCAGTTGTGCATGAGATCTTGCACAATCAATGGATTGAGTATGCCCATGAGAATTGCGCAGTAGATGCCCAATGATATAGCCTATGCTCACGTGATTTCCAGTGTGAGTGATTTTCCAAGGTAAATAGAACTTGGAACGAGTTTGGATTCATTCATTCTCATGCAGGTATTGTGCAGCGGAGGAAGGCAAGCAGTGGAGGAGATTTGGAGATCAGATCTAAGGTGTATTGTGTGTAACAGGTGGATATAGTGCTGGATACTTGTGAAGAGTATTGTACTATGTATTGTTACATGTTCTCAATCATTATAATATATAGATAGTGTGGGGTTTTCAGCTGTATGCTTTCCCTGGGTTACATATTGTGTTAATGTGCGCATGCGATTGATGTTATTGTTTCTACTTCTATAAATTGATGATCAATGTAGAGGAGGTTATGTATTATGCATGCATTCTACAATAGTGTATAATCAGGATAATCTCTATGAATATGTGTCATATTATTCAAAATTTCTACATGGTATCAGAGCGAGCTGATTTATAGAATAAGTTCTACATGATATCAGTGTTGTATTGATCATCAGATCTATTATTCAGAAAGTGTTTACATTTTATTTCTTCAGGCAGAGTCTGTGATCGGGCCAAGTAGCCTCTGGATTCATCCTTCTTTTTGAAGTTGAGATATCCGGTGAATACCCATACAGTCGATCTCTGTACGAGAAATACTTTGTTCTCACGAATTTTAGATCAGAAGCGGTTGCGTTTTTGAGCTGGTGGAATTCGAATCTGCAATAGTGTTTTCTTGGTGTCAAAGTTGAAATGTCTTTCAACGGATTGCGATTGGATTATGCCCTTGAGGGCAGCTCGAACTATATTGCATGGAAGTACAGGATGGAGGTAGTGTTAGATGATAATGGGTTGAAGGAGTTCATAGATGTGGATGTCCCAAAACCTACTGATGTTGCTCAAGTCGGGGATTGGCAAAAGAAGACAACAAAGTGTCAAAGGATTCTGTTGGAGGGCGTGAGGGATCACATTGTGTCTAGCCTCCATGGAAAGGCTTCTCCATATTTTATGTGAAAAATGTTGATAGAATTATTCCAAAGAAAGAGCGACCAGAGGAAGTTGGCGCTCAAGGATAAACTTAGGAACATTAGGTGTGAGAATGGAGACAGTATGCCCCAGTATCTCACGAAGTTCACCCAATGCCGGGATGAGCTGGGAAGTGTGGGGGTAACTGTTGAGGATGAGGATATGGTGAGTCTAGCTCTCCTTGACCTTCCTAAGAGTTGGCATAGCTACCAGGAATCGATGAATGGAAGGGAGAAATTGCCAAGATGGGAGAGAATTTGGTCAGATCGTGTGCAAGAGGAGATTAGACGGCGCACCAAAGACAGTTCTTCATCTATGCATGATGAGGAGAACTGTGCCTTAGCGAGTAAGGCGAAGAAGGGGAAGGGGAAGGTTTCTCTTTCCGAATCCAGTTCTTCCAATGATGAGAAGAAGGTTGACAATTCGAAGGTGAGATGATTTTGTTGTCATGAGTTGGGCCATTATCCTACTAATTTCCCAAAGAAGAAGTCCAAGAAGGGATCCGGGGAAGGATCTGAAGGTGAGGCACTTGCTTCACAGTTTGAGTTGGATTTCACACTCTTCACATGCATGGTTTCATCCATGATGGGAAGTCGTTGGTTTCTTGATAGTGGATCTTCTTTCCACATGACCGGTGACAAAAGTTTGTTCAGTACTTTGGAGGAGGAAGATCTCCAGATACTCATAGGTATGGGTAATTATGAGAAGTATAGTGTCTCAGGTGTAGGCACGGTAATTTTTCAGAGGGATCATGGATCTCACCTTACCTTGACTCATGTCAAGTAGTACTAGGACTGAAGAGAAACTTGGTGTCGATCGTGATGCTGGAAGATAGAGGCTATGATGTAGTCTTCAGAGAGGGAAAGGTTTTCCTTAAACACATCATCACTAGATAGGTGAAGCAGATTGGTTCACGGGTCAAGAACCTGTATGTTCTTGCGGTTCAAGATGCATGCAAAGCCTTGAGCAGCAAGGAAACTAATGGAGACTTAGTGGTTGAGAGGGATGGTATATTACCTCTCAACATGCAGAGCCAGAAGAAGTCTCAGACAATTATGGAGGAGCCGCGATTGGTGCAGCAGCTTCAGGAGGTTGTGGAGGACCCACAACTAGGGAAGCTGAGTGGAGATTGAGTAGAGACATCTACTCATGCAAAGACCTCTAGTAGGGGGAAACTTCGAGCCAAGTGGGCTGAGGGATCACATGCAGCCATACCTCCAGGTAGGAGGTGGGGCGATATAGAGTGATCGTCCCAAGGAGGAGGGGCATGATCCTTGAGGTACCCAACCTCTTGGATGAGACCTTGCTACAAGAGCCTTGATGTGGAGTAGCAGGAACTAAATGATTGGGTAGAGACAGATGCGGATAGAGCGGCAGAGAGAGCGACAGTGCAGGGAATCCTAGGACAACGTGTAGCATGTATGCTACAACAATGCGAGAGGCACAAGTGTTTTGCATAGTGTTAGGTGGCACAGAGAGGTGTGCAATGGTGCGAGATGCATGAATATGTTGCAGTAGCACAGATGTCAGAGAGGGAGCACCTGTCAGCAGAAGGTAGAGCTTTAGCATCAGAGTATGTTCCTAGCCCATCAAAGTGGTCAGTTGGGAGTGTTTTTTTGTTCTAAGTGTTGTTGGAGCAAAGTGGACCGGGCAGATGTGTTGCATGCAGAACATTCTAGAGTTATAGGATTAGGTTTGAGAGGAAGCCTTTCTTGTTGAGAGGGAGTGTTGAAAAGTGTGCAACAAGAAATGCTTGTTGAGAATGCAACAAGATGATGGAGCTTAGTGGAAAGGAGTCACCTTCACTAAGTGGTCCCGCAGGTAAGTTTTGGCGCAAAGTCTATTTTTAGACTATGTCTATTTTTAGACATATGCATCATGGTCTATGAGTTGTAGGATGTTGTTTATGGATGATTGGTCATGTTGGGAAAAATAGATGGACTTCTATTTTTTGGATCATAGTGGCGTGATCAGAGTCTATTTTTAGACTGTCAGGTAAAAATAGAAACAGTCAAATATTATTAGCCCTAAGTAATATTTGGACTCTAAACTTTATCTTATTCTCTTGGAGCACTTCAGTTGGAGCTACAGATGTGGCACATGCAACTACATGAAGGAATCACATGGTTACCTATGGGTTGACTGAGATATTGCATGAAGGACTTCAGTTAGAACTCACGTGGTTGAGTTCTGTGGAGTTATATGAGCAGTTAATGGAGTTGTGTTCAGTTTGACTTAGTTGAACTAGTTGTATTTAGTCTAACTGGCCAATAGACTAAGTGATGAGTTGTGTGAATTAGTTATTAATTAATTCACTAATTATTAACTCATAATGCAACTGAAGGATACATCAGTTAACTCAGTGCATGGACAGTTCAGTGGAGACAAGTGTTAGAGGTAAGTGAAAGGGTGAGTTGTGACTATCAATTGTGCATGAGCTCTTGCACAATCAATGGATTGAGTATGCCCATGAGAATTGCGCAGTAGATGCCCAGTGATATAACCTGTGCTGACGTGATTTCCAACGTGAGTGATTTTACAAGGTAAATAGAACTTGGAACGAGTTTGGATTCATTCATTCTCATGTAGGTATTGTGCAGCGGAGGCAGACAAGCAGCGTTGGAGATTTGGAGATAAGATCTGAGTTGTATTGTGTGTAACAAGTGGAGATAGTGTTGGATACTTGTGAAGAGTATTGTACTATGTATTGTTACATGTTCTCAATCATTATAATATACAGATAGTGTGGGGTTTTCAGCTGTATGCTTTCCCCGGGTTACATACTGTGTTAATGTGCGCATGCGATTAATGTTATTGTTTCTGCTTCTGTAAATTGATGATCAACGTAGAGGAGGTTATGTATTATGCATGTATTCCACAATAGTTTATAATTGGGATAATCTCTATGAATATGTGTCATTTATTCAAAATTTCTACAAAAGCGATTGTATTTATGATGTTGTAGTATTTCAATGTTTCCATTTTACACAAAAAATGGGTTCCATAGTCACTCCATCTAAACAAAGGGCATTTTACCAAAAGAAAAAAAAAATCATGACATGATGTCTTCTATATGAAACTAAGCATAATCCTTAGAAAAGAAGAAATTACCTTCTAGTAGAGTCCAAACAGATGGACCATTGCAAGGTTGCAAGACCATGGAGTTCACTCTAGAACACCATTTCGTCCATTTTCTTTTCATAGAGAACAAGTTCTTCCCTCACTTTGCCAATCTCCATTAATTCATTCCCTTCCTTAAAAACCGTTTTAGATATGTTTCCAGGTCTTGGACTGATTCCTCAGGTGGCAACCATAGGCTTGTACAAACTAGAACTATTATCATTTCCAGGTGGTGCTGCATTTGATTCTCTTGAACAGGAAAGGGAATATGAGAAGCGGCAAGGTGAAAATAAAGGTTACCCTAAGGAATATAATATAGTAGAGTTGGAAATAATCATGAAAGGTGGTGTAATAAGACGAAATACTACTCCACCTAAATAGGTTTTTTCCAATATAAAAATTTACAAAACAAAGGGAATTTCTAGCATTGATTTTATTGGACTAGAATTCTCCAAGAAGAATTCAAAGTGAGGTCTGCTTGCAGGTTTAAACATTCGCTTAGAACCCCCTTCCTTAGGGCCCCTACCTGAAGTTGAAATCATCACATGATATTTTGAAAAATTGAGGAGGGGTGTTGTCACATGATACATCACAGGTGCAGTCGATGGAGAGGTCAAAGAATCTATGCAGCTCTGATAAAAATGGAATCAAAACGTATGGAGTTGAACGTTGAAGATAACAATGATCGCTGAATTGGATTTTTTTTTTTTAATTTGAAACAGATTGATTTTGCAAGCACACTCCCCATCCAAACAAGGTGAAAAGTTCACTTGTTGGGACTCGACCAGAAGAGCATTCAACATTATCTGCACAATAGCTTCATATACAACACCCTGGTAATGCATCCCATTATCTGTGCAATCAGGTCCATAACCTCTGCTCAAGATACAATGGCCCAACAGTTGTGTTTGTTACAACAAGATCCTTTCGTCCTTTCACATGGCTCTGGAGGAGATCCAGACGGTCTAGCAAACTCGATCCAATGTATATAGGATAAATTCGATCGCCCAAATCCACGTCCACAATTTCCATTTCCTTCTGAGTGGAAGGCATACTTCCTCAGCTACTTGTGCCACATTCGCTCTAATTACACCTACAGCTCTTGGTTTCACCTTCGTTCGAACTAATTTATTGGCATTCAAAATCCTACAGATCTTAAGGCCTGAATAATGGAAGGAAATGCTTTCGAGTTTGACAAAGATGAATATCTTGGGTTTTTATACAGAGGATGAAGTCGTGTTTGTTTGGAAATGAAAATTTAGGATCAAAGATGCTGCCAGAGTTGTAGAGAGTGTCGCAACGACCATTTTTAGAAAGAAATGATGGAGGTTCGTTGAGATTGTAGTAAGGACCACTTCTCCAAGCCATGTATATGGATTAGGAAACTACTGGTTTTGGATTTGTTTAATCATTTGTTAGCATGGAAAATGTGCAATTCTTCACCCACTTCCCACGAGCCACACCCACATTAAATATGATCGAGAGCTTGATAACACTGCTAGTATATGATCTTATGCAAAACGGTTCTTTGGAAGCACACTTACACGGTCCATCTCATTGATTTGTACTTACATGGCATTCGTAAGGTGATTTAAGATCTGAAAATAGGTGCAAGGTGGGCTTTGGATGGAAAATTTGAAGAATCTATACATTAGGATTATGAGTCCTTACGAGGGTTACAAGGCCTTTATAATGGAATTTGGGGTTCAGTGGGCATTGGGTCCAGATTTTGAACCAAAGCTCTGATACCATGTGTAAGAGACCTAACCTAGGGTATGCTAACAGATATAATTAAATGTAATAAGGGTGATAGTTTACTTACTTACAAGAGTTTTAAGCAATAAAATTTTACCATTTACATTCTAATCAGCATAACTTAAGGTGAATATTTCATTATAATAAAATTTACAAGAGTAATCTATAGAGGAATACTTGTACCAGTGGCTGGTGGAGATGCCTTTGTCCTACTGCTCCTACTGAATGCTCCTCTTGATGGACCCAACTAGATTTACCTCCCAGCCAACTAGGAAATAATCCCTAGCCCAGGAAACCTCCACAAGTTCCCTAACCGTCCGAGCCCAACTCCAACCAGATGTAGTGTGTGTGTCCAAGATGAATGATCCAGACCAAGAGGAGTAATATCTTCCTCCTCTCAACAACCCAAGAAACCTCCATAGGTTCATAAGGTCCTAAAAAAAACACAAGTCCTAAAATCACAACCAATCACACAATCATAAGCAATACCACCACATCCCCTTTTCTCCCTTCCCCCTTCCCTTTTTATACCCTCCCTCTCTTCTCCATCTCAACCACCCCTCATTAATGTCATTAACTTCTCATCCATCCTTACATTTGAATTCTCTTCTCCCAAGTAAAGTTGGGAGTACATTTGGAAATGTGACATGAATATAAAATTGGGAAATTAATGGGAGAGGACCATGTCTTCTCCTAAGTAAATCTGAAAGTACATTTGGGAAATGTAATATGAATATATATATATATTCATAATTAAATGGAAAGGACTATGTCTTCTCCCAAGTAAATGTGAGGGTACATTAGGGAACGTGATATGTAATTAAATGGAGATGATTATGGCTTCTCCCTAATAAAGGCAAGGGTACATTGGGGAATGTGAGATGAATATATATATTAATAATGAGTTGGAGAGGACCATGTCTTCTCCCAAGTAAATGTAAGGGTACATTGGCGAATGTGAGATTTAATTAAATGGGGAGGACCATATCTTCTCCCTAGTAAATGTGAGGGTACATTGGGGAATGTGAGATGAATACATATATTATTTGAAATAATTGAAGGAGACCATACCCTACCTAAGATTCAATTTGAGAAGGTAAGGTGGGAATTTGAATCATAGAAATCATGAATTTTATATTAGACCAATATTTCTCAATATTTTCAGATAATGTAAGAATTAACAAAATTTGCAGGATAAGATTTAAGTGGGGAATTACAGTACGAAGCCTTGATATTATTCTTAAATGCTGCTAAATAAATGGGCATCAAAGGTTTGAAGGTGTTTGGAGATGCATACCTCATCATTCAGTAGGTGAAAAAAACTTTCCAAGCAAAGCATCCAAGGCTAAAGGCATAAAGGGATGAGGTATGGAAGCTCACAGGTTCTTTTAATAGTCTCAACATTTCTTACAACCCTAGAATGAAGAATCATCTTGTTGATTCCCTTGCTGTGTCTGCTAGCACATTTATTCCTCCATTGCCTCCTAAACTGATTTATGAAGTTCAAGTGAAATATAGACCATCTTTTCCTAACAATGTCAAATACTGGAAACTTTTTGAAGATGATGATGGAATTAATAGTTTTTTACAAGTCATTGATGAATTTTTTGAAATGCACATTGACCAAGAAAACGAAACCATTGCAGAATGCAACCAGTCCAAGCTAAAGGACGAGATTGGTTAGGATAGCATTGTTCAACTACCTAGTAGCCATATACACAAAGGATTAGTGCCCCTAGAGAAGCCGTTTGATTATAATGATGTACCTTATAAGCCTACCAAAAACGAAAATGAGTCTATAGTTCATAGACATAATGTAGGGAGTCCAACCCATCCAAAGTACATAAATCTATCCACTCACTTGTCTTCTGCCCAAAGTTCCGAGTATTGCACCCTGATAAAATAATTTCCTGATATTTTTTCTTGGGAGTACAGTGATCTTAAGACCTATGACACCAATGTCATCCAACATAAGATTCCACTGGATAAGAACACCCTCCCTTTTAAGCATAAATTAAGACCTATCAGCCCTCTCTTATTGCCTTTGATTGAAAAGGAAATCAAGAAGCTGTTGGATGCCATAATCATAGTTCCCCTAAGGTATTCAAAGTGGATAGCTAACCTTGTGGTAGTAAGAAAGAAGAATGGAGAAATCACGCTTTGTGTTGACATCACGAATCTGAAAAAATACTCTAAAAAATACAACTACCCCCTGCCTAAGATGGAACACTTTTTGTAAAAAGTTTTAGGGGCTAGAGTAATGTTTTTCTTAGATGGTTTTTAGGTTATAATCATATTTTTGTACATCTAGAAGAACATGAAAATACTGCCTTCACTACTCCTTGGGGTACTTCCATGTACTCCAAGATGCCTTTTGGACTGATGAATGTCGGGGCTACTTTTCAGAGGGTCATGGACATAGCCTTTGTGAGAGAGAAGGACAAGTTTGTCCTTATTTACCTTGATGACATAACAACCTTTTCTAACAGTCGCATGGACCATTTACAACATTTAAAGAAGGTGTTTCTAAAGTGCAGACGGTTTGGAATTTCTGTGAACCCAAAGAAGTCACAGTTTTCTCTAGAAGAAGGCAAACTTTTGGGACATATTGTTTCTGCTGAAGGTGTGAAGATCGATCTAGCAAGAGTTCAAGAAATTCAGACATTGTCTATCCCAATGTCAAAAAGGGACATTCAATCTTTCCTGGGTAAGATTAACTTTGTCAGGAGGTTTATTCCAAACTTTCTAGAGCTAGTAAAGTACATCATTTCTACGCTAAGGAAAGGATTAGAAATAAAATGGACAGATGGTGCAAGAAGCTCTTTTGAAGCCATCAAACAAGTTAGCATGGAAGCTCCCACTCTAATCAGTCCAGATTATACCAGGGAGTTTTATATCTTCTCTTTTGCCTCTTATGATACACTTGCAATAGTTCTATTGCAGAAAAATGATGAAGGTGTAGAACACCCTATGGCCTTTTTTAGAAAAACTCTGAGGGACGTTGAACTAAGGTATGACCTTATTGAAAAACAAGCTTATGCTATCATAAAATATTTAAAGGCATTTAGAATTTATATTCTACATTCCAAAGTGGCTGCATATGTACCTTTAGCCTTAGTAAAAGATGTCCTAACTCAGCCAGATATTGATGGAAAGAGAGCTAAATGGGTTGCAAATTCATAGATTTCAACGTAAAGGTGAAGCCCACCAAGCTTGTCAAAGGCTAGGGCTTGGCTAAGCTTATGACTAAAGAAAATTGCAGTTTGTTAGACATCAATTGCATGGGTTCAAATTCAGGTGGTGAGCGGACAAAGGAAGTAGCAGAAGAGCAAGAGTAGAATCAGGTTTTGGCTGAAAATCTGGCCACATATGAATGGTATTCTAGTGTAGTTCTTTTTTTGCAGAAGTTCAAAGTCCCTCTAGGGCTAAGCTCAAGTCAAGCCTAGGAAATTAAGCTCAGATTAGCCAAATTTTGCATTAATAAAAACCTACTTTATTGGAAAGACCCATCAACGATCCTCTTGAGATGTTTAGACAAAGGATAATATGTGGAAGTCATGCTCCAGTTCCATTCTAGCATCTGTGGAGGGAATCATTATTAGAAAACCATATCCCAGAACAAGATCTTGAGAGCTGGGTATTATTGGCCTACCATGTTTTTTGATGTGTTTTATTTTGTGAATTCTTGTGACAAATGTCAGAGGTTTGCAAGAAGACATCAACTAAAATCTCTTTCCTTGAAGCCAATACACACCAAATGTCCCTTCCAATAGTGGGGCTTGGACTTCATAAGTGAGATAAATCCACATTCCAGTGACCATCACAAATGGATCTTGGTAGCCACTGAATATTTTACCAAATGGATCGAGGTCATACCCACTAAAAATGCTAATCATCAAGTTATCATAAAGTTCTTGAATGAGAATATTTTCACTAGATTTGGTTTCCCAACCAGACTAGTCACTAATAATGTAGTAGCTTTCAAGACAGAAGAATTGGTGGACATGTGTGAATCCATGGGCATTAAATTGGTGCATTTTACCCCATATTATCCTCAAGGAAATGTCCTGGTAGAATCATCTAACAAGAGTCTTGTAAGGATAATCAAAAAACTATTGGAGGACAACAAAAAGAACTGGGACTCCAAGTTGAAGTTTTCACTATGGGGTGATAGAATTACCAAGAATAAGTCCATAGGAAATTCTCCATTTAAGTTGGTTTATGGAACTAATGTTGTTTTTCCTATCCAGATGATTCTCCCCGTGGCTAAATTCTTGCAAGAAGAACAGGATCAAGAGAATGACATGGCGAGTAGAATGAGTAACTTGGTTGAATTACAACATATTAGAGAACAACTGGTTGAGAAGTCAAAAATTCATAAGAAGAAGATCAAATAAACCTTTGATAGAAAGGAAAAAATGGATAGTTTTCATGTTGGTGACTGGGTTCTCAAATGTGATGCATTGAAGGAAAAGAAGGGAAACCATGGTAAATTCAATGCCTTATGGATGGGACTGCTTGTCATCGCTCACGTTTAGATGAACAATACATTCATTCTACACAATTTGGAGGGAGAAAGTGTTTTTGATGGCCCAGTCAATTGGCAGTTTTTTAAACTTTACTTCATATGAGGCTTTAGGGCCTTAATATTGTAATAGGTTTTTTTTTAGTTTTTGTTTTTTATGAAAATAAACTCCATGCCCAATGGAACACTAGGAGATAAGTTTGTTTTCATTGTTACTGGAAAGGTAGTAGTTTTCAGTTCTTGAAACCTCACAGGGAGGCTTTCATCCCCAAAAGGAGCCAGTGTTAGCCCTGAGGTGCACTGATGTTATTTTAACAAAAATCTGCCCTGTTTTATCTCTGATGCTCCACGTCTCCTCTTGCTCCACTTTGGCCATAAGCCGGACTTCAAAATTATACACCCATGCTCGTAAATATCAACAAGTCCTCTCTCTGTTCATCTCTTTTCTGCTACGCTCTCCATTCTCTAACCTCTAATCAAATCGATCTCCACCATCCATTTCATTTATTGATCCAACAACTATCACACATTGCTTAATCGCCCATAGGCATATCTCAATTCCATCACACTGTCCACCAACCCTTCACCTCTGTGATTAATGATCAAATCTTGACTGTAGATATGAACTCGATCTAATGGTTGTCGCTTAGCCGATCAAATGAAATTGCACGATGATCCTCAACCATTGATCTTCCTCCATCATATCCGATGGTTCACAATGATTTCAGGTGAGTGAAAAAAGAGAGGAATACCCACCTGATAAGGCGGTTTCCTCTCTCCTCCTCACTCCTATGTGTCACTTAATGAGTGGAATCGAGTGCCAATATGAATTACCACTTACCTCTTGTGATCTCGCCTGAAATACCACCTTTCATATCTAGATCCATCGATGCGATATCAATTTGTATATCTCTATGATATGATCATGTCCATTTATCATATTGATCCAACGACCCCGTATCACGCTTCCCACCAATCACCCAGAGAGGAAATTTGTTGCCTCTATCAGTATTTTTTGAAAGTTAGACAGGTGAAATGAAATAAGGGAATATATGGCCAAAAGGGGAAAAAAACAGCTTAGTGTAATCAAACCAACTGAAATGGCCATGGAACGTCACTAGCATGAGCGAGTCACTTGACAGCGTGGAAAATTTACCAAAATTTGGTTACTATGTTGTTAGAAAAAGAGACCTATGAGCTCATGTTTGTCTAGTTATGGCATCAAGTAGTTAAAGAGATACAGGGGATAGATTAATACATCTCGAACCTTAGAGTGTTCGAGAGCATTGTAAAAAGCCTATAAATGGTTGAAAGTTCGAAATATCAAAGGTTCAACTTATGGAGATTGTGGATACTCTGTTTCTTCCAGCATCTCATCTTCATTCCAATAATACAAGCTTCTTTTGTTGTTACATGTTCAATCCCCATTTTCTCCTCTGTTCTAAGCTTGCACTTGATTATGTTATTCATGTTTTCTTTTGTATCTAATGCTAGATAATTGTCATCTTATCTCTGCATTGATAAATTAGATTTGCAAGCTTCATTTACTTTCTGTAGCTAGCCATTCATATGTGTTTATGTATGTATCTGCTGGTACAGTCAGGATTCTCCATCTATTCATTGAATCTATAAACTATTGAGCATTAGTGGTTGAAAGCCTTGTCAATATCAGGGCATTCATGCATGTCTTGTGTGAAAACAGAGATGAACAATCATCTGACTTGACCCAAACCCCAATTGATTCCAATAGTTCAGAGAACAATATTGAAGATTTATATGTTGCCAAGCATCTTCGAGCTACAACCTAGGAGGGTTTCCTGGAGTGCTAACAGGTACAAGAAGAGTTTCAACAAAAAACTAGAGATGAGACCTCTTCTACAGAATTTGTTGGCTTGACGAGGCCTGAATCAGATTCAATGTTAACTAGCCAAACAAATACCTACACTACTGGCCCTTTCGGCATCAGCCCGTGGAGGGTGGATCAAAGTCTTACCCAAAGCAGTATGGGGGGATGCTGGAACCAAGTCTCCACACCCTAAGATGGTTGTGATGTCATTTTATTTTTTCTATCCCTGCCTCCATGTAGGTAGTTTTTCTTTAGGGCTTGCAAGACAAAACCCTCTATTCTAGTCCTCAATACATTTGCAAAAGTATATGATTGACGTTCGTGCATCCCTAACCTGTGGCCCAGGTACTTTTTCCCTGCTATGGCAGTGGGCCATGTAGATTTACCGATTATCCTAAGTGATTCACTTATCTCGTAGAATACTTAAATTTAACACCGAATAAGTAGATATTTGTAATTGCGTTCAATTATTCAATGTAATTGCATTCATTTATGCATAGTATAAGCACAATAAAGAAAATTCATACATAAGACATCCAAGCACGTTAATAGAACAAAGACACAGAAATTGCAGAATAACTCATTTTATTAATATCTTCCAAGTGTTTAAAAACTCTTTCCACCCTATGCACATAGCTACAGGGGTCCATGCACTCACTTGTGGACTTCTACCCTAGGTCTCTACACACTCAGCTACAGAACCTCTATCTACACTACAACCCAAGACTTAGACTTCTTCTCTAGAGCTATCACTCTATTACATGATCTGCCATTCTATTCCTTGATTGATAAACTACTTAGAGATTAGCTCTTTTTATAGAATTCCATGGTCTGCAGACCATGGGTAGGTCTCTTACAACTAAATTTACTTTACAAAACTAAGGCCTGACTACCCTTTTTGACACATAACACCTTCGCACTCCACGACCACAAAATGTGGAGCCTTTACAATTATATTCAAAAATTGACTTAACATGGGCTTTTAGCCCCAAAACTGCCCTTAGGGGATCTCGTTCTGTTGAATCCCCAAAAATCGAGTCTACAACAAGGGGGATACCCACCCAGTCTGGACCTTGAAAGCAGCTCCTTTTTCATTTGGAATGGTGGGTTCGACTGGGGATAATGGGACCAGTTTCCCAATTTCTGTGTGTGTGTGTTGAGAATTGATATTTCCTTTCTAGTAATTTCTAAGTAAAATGATTTGATTCTAAACCTAATTTAACAACATGCAATTTTATTCTAATGAATAGAAATATCTAATTCTAAAACTAACCCGGGATTTAATCTTTCAGTTATGCGATCTAAAATAATTTCTAATAGAAATTAGTAATAAAGATCATTCAATTTATATGAGAAAAGAATTCAATAAAGATAAATCATTTCGTATAAAAAGTTAGACGAAGCAATTGTGAAAAGAATATTGCATAATAATTCATTCATATATTAAGCATAAATAGAATAGCCATCACCGTACAGAAGTTCCAAATGATAACTCAAGCATTCAAGCATTCATATATAAATAACTGAACATAAATATCACCTTAACACATAAGAAGAAATTGTTAAGAGATAAAATTACCATTGATAACAAATCCTACTCATGAGCTTCAACAATAATGATTTATCTCTTCTTAATTCAACATCTGCTAAGAGTACAAAAGTGCAATTTCAGTAGCAGATATTAAACACAGATATCAATAAATCTTGTTCCATTCATTCATCAAAACCTCCTCAAAGGTTGCAAAGGTGCATGTTCTGAGGAAACGTTTTTGACAAATTTCAGGACCCTTCTCTAAATGCACGAGAAGGGTTTAAATACTGTTGGCTAAATCTAAAAGTAGTTTATTACAAAAATATAGGAGGAGGTTTAAATGACCATCCTGATCAGCAAAAATAAAACAAAACTAAAACGAAAACGAAAACTAAAGCTGAATTTGGCAATTAACTATCTATGTATCTGTTCCCTGTGGTCGCAGGCATTCAGCATTGGCTTGAGGAGAGTTGGTTGGCTGACCTCTGACTTAAGATGCCCTGCAAAAATAGAATCGGCAAGTGCTACCGCCATCTTCTTGGCAGAGTTAATGAGGCATTTGAGAGTCATGCATTGACTGTGTGGTTTTACCAAGTATCGCTAGTAAGAATCCCAATTCAACTTGGTTAAAATTTTGATAGACTCTGCTCTTTCTTTAACCTTTTGTTTCTAGCTTATCTATAGATGTCGTACAAATAATAAGATATTTACATACCACTTTAAGGATATCTCTAATAAATACCACTGATTTTTAGAGCTCAGGTTTTGCCTTTAGTCTTTAGCACTTTTTCTAAAATTTTCCAGGCTTATAGGTGACTAAGTGATCAGAGGATTTCCTTCTCAAGGGGTTTTGCTTGGTGATGTGTGATTAGCGCTAAGCGCTAATCGCGCATCGGAAATTGCCTCCCTTTCTTGATCCGGGCTTCCCTGGTGCTATTTTTTGCCTCTTGTGCGTTTTTGTTAGAGGATACATAAACCTTAGATTTTGTGGGGTGAATGACCCAATGAGTCCTTGGCTCTAAGTCTTAAATTATCTGTCTGTTATATCAGCACTATCTAGTACCTGTTTGACCATGTCTTTGTATGGAAGAATCTTGGGTCTCGCAGCTATCCGGTGCAAGAATGAGCATGCTAGTTCAGTAATTGACTCCTCAGATGACCTGCGTGAGTCTGCAGTTGTCGTAACCTTCATTACTCTGGGATTTTCTTCCTCAATTAGACTATACATGCCTTCCCAAGTGGTAACGTTGGCATCTCTATTATAGGTGGTGTCTGTGTATAAGGGCGTCATTTCTTTGTCTTCAAAACTTGGAGCTTTTCCCTTCTTTCCCATAATATTCTGAATACTATTATGTATACCTCTTGGCTTTTCGCTCCTGCAATATACAAATAAGGGAAGAGTGATGATAATAAATAATGTGATGGGAAAGCTTTAAATTTCGAAATCATATAAAATATATCACCCTACGTGAAATCACCTTTCGATCAAATCCAAACCATATTTCATTAATGATTACCAACTAACTCATTAAATTAACATTACTGTGCATAACTGGCCATTAGTTTACAAAAAAACTTTTTGAATGACGAGCCTGCAGATTTGCGATAAAGCGACTTTGCGATTTGCTTTGCAATATCACAGATCGCAATATCATAGATCGCAATATCACTAATCCATTGTGTTTGAAAATCATCTATTACCATATGTTTGTGCAAAATGCAATTTGTGAGACGCGTCATCTCATATCGGCAGCTTGAGGTATTTCAATTTAAGTGATACTTGAGGCATATGAAAACTGTGATGTGATGAGTTTCTTCAGTGTGTGATCTTGCATCACGATTTCACAATCTTAGGAGTTTGTTTATAGGATGTTATTCATTACCCTTTTTGTGATGCGACATTTTATTATTGAGAGAATGGTTTTGTTTGAACTTATCATAAAAATTAAGTCATAAGGAGAGCTTCTGCGTAAATCACATAAGAAATATTTCTGCCAATGCGTTTCGAACCAACCAATGTGGTTCATCGTCAGGACAAGTTGAAAATACAGATCTAGCTCAGTGTTATAAATAGACCAGGCAGAGACTCCAACGGCTAAAACACTCTAACGGCTACTTAATCATTCAAGAACCCCAGTCAA
>APFE030689677.1:158326-222125 GCA_000404065.3 Pinus taeda | reverse complement strand
TATTTTAATATTAATTTAATTAGAGGAAGTTTGACTGGGGTTCTTGAATGATTAAGTAGCCGTTAGAGTGTTTTAGCCGTTGGAGTCTCTACCTGGTCTATTTATAACACTGAGCTAGATCTGTATTTTCAACTTGTCCTGACGATGAACCACATTGGTTGGTTCGAAACGTGTTGGCAGAAATCTTTCTTATGTGATTTACGCAGAAGCTCTCCTTATAACTATGACAAATCACAGAAGTCTCAATTCTACAAAAATTAAGTCCTTTCGGATTTTTCGGGTATTCTCTTAAGTTTATGATAGTAAGGCTTATTCAAAAAAGGGAATATAAGTACTAATTTTATTTTTTTTTTCGATAAAGGGTCCCCACATATTTGGTATTAGTAATAAAACTAAATAAGAAGGGGGGTTGTTGATGGCCACAACAATTGGCGATTCACTTGGAAGAACTAGTTATCTCTAATTTTCTTTTGATTTTTCTAAACTTCCAAAATAGAAGACTTTTTGAAGAAAATCAAACTTTATTATAGAAAGATAAAGTACACCATGCTTTCAGCTATTAATGATAGTTTGTTTCTTCTATGTTAACTTTGATTATTTAATTCCTAGAGCTAGTCATTGTATTTACATCTGCCACTACTTGGTTTGTAAAGATAAAAAAAAAGTTTTCTCTATAAATTAGTTTTAAACTCATTTTTTGTAGATAGAGCCTCTGCTTCCAGCAGGCATTTATAGCCTCGACATGGTTATCTGTTACCCAGTAATGATCCTATATCCTACTTGGAGAAATATACAATTTTCTAAGGGAAACCCATATAACACTTATTGCTTTTATTTTCTTTTAATTCTTAAAGAACAATGCCTTGGTTTGGTAGCCAAATTATGATACCACCACTCACTTGATTTATAACTTTGCTAAACAAGCTGGCTCGTGATGAGACCCCTTTTCTTTTGATTGCAACAATCTTGAGTCATTGCCCTGTTGTGGTATGCAGTTTTGGCAAAGTCAGCAAGCTATAATATCTTATGATCATGATAAGTCGGCTCGTGATGAGAACTCTTATTCTTTAAGTCTAAAGTGTATCAATGGATTATTCCTTGAAGCTCATAATTCTCTAGGTGGGGAGGAAGTCATTGTTTCCTTAATAATAGCTTTGGACGACAATTGTAGAGTTTTTTGGGAAAGAGCTTTTCTACAGAGAATCTTTGTTTTGTTATTGATGCCTTTCATTTGACTGATATAAAACAAATTCCCACTACAGGTTGCTTTTTATCAAAATTTGCAAGGTTGAAACTAGTATCATTTTCAAGCTTATAGCCCTTTGATTGTATCTTTCACTAATAATGACCAATTTTCCAAATCAGTTCTATTTATACAAGAAAAACAAAATCTAAAAGAAATACTTGTCTTTCTCGTGAATTCCAAATGCAAGCATTTACAACTACTTTTATTATCAAAATAAAAGAAAAACTAATTTATGAAAATAGAAGAATATCCTATGAAAAGTATTTTTTGAGGATCTACCTGTTAACAGGTAAAGATTATGTTTTTCTTGTTAGATCTTGTAACATAAAAGTCGATGGACCTATAATTTCCACAATTTGGAAAGGGCCAAGCCACATTCGTTTGAATTTCGTATGTTTGCCTTTTTCTTCATGAGCCTTGTCCCATTTGAAAACTAGATCTCCAATCTGAAAGTCCTTTCTGGATACCAAGTTTGAATCAAAAGTAGCTTTTACTAATGCTTGGTGATGAGCATGAGTTATTTAGCCTGTTCTCGTTGTTCTTCTAGCTTAAGGATTTGCAACTGCCTTAGTTGTAAGGAAGAAGTTGGTGTTTCGTCAATAAACTGAACTAAGGCCAAAGAGGGTATCGCTAGATGAGTTGGAAGGACCACTTCTTTCCCATAAACTAAATTAAAGGGATAAGTGCCAATGGAGGCTTTCTGCGTTATTCGGTCTACCCATAGAGCATATATTAAAGATTTGTGCCAATTCTTATGAATTTGATCGATGGTTTGTTTAATGATTCTGATTAAGTTTTTGTTTGTTGATTCAGCTAACCCATTCATTGGTAGAGTATTTAAGTTTAAAACCTCTTTTGAGTGCAAACTCAATCATAGTATTGCCAGAAGAATACGATGCATTATCAAACATTAAAGCGGAGTAAACAAAACCTCATTATTATGGACTGATCTATGAAATAAATGATATGTTCGGCATTAGCTGTTTTGAGAGGAACTGCTTCTACCAATTTAGTAAAATAATCTGTAGCTGTAAGGGTATACCTATGATGTTTAGAAGAGTGATGAACAATCTCACCTATTATATCCAATCCCCATTGTCAAAGGGTTGATCGATATTGACTGGTTGCAAAGGCAACGATGGTTTTTTTTGTCTTCTAGCAGTAGCTTGACAAACTTGACATTTCCTTACATAGCTATGTGCATCTTTGAATAGTGTAGGCCAATAGTACCCTGCACGCAAGGTTTTATGTGTTGTGGCATCCCCAACATAATGTCCACCTGTTGGTCCATCATGGAGTTCCTGCAACACCTTTTCAGCTTCAGATTTCTCAAGACATCGAAGGAGAAAAAAATCATAATTCATCCTAAAATGTACATCGTTCACGAGTTGATATTGCTTAGCCTTCAATCATAGGGCTCTTTTCTTTGTATAATCTAGGTTTGAAGGATCATATCCATTCTTTAGACAAAATATGATATCATCATATAATGATTCAATATTGTTTAGGCTTACCTCATACAGTACTTCTAAAGATGGTATTTCGGAAATAAGTGATGCTCCAGCCAGCATTTTGCAAAAGCCTTGACCTTTTACAATATTTGCTGGTTTAATTTCAGCGTCGTATTCTTGTAGGGCAGTAACCCAATTTTCTCTTTTCTCGCCCACGTCTTTCTGTACCAAGAGATTTCTTACCACTAGAAACGGTACTATGATTTTTGTATGGGTTTTCAGTAGGAAGGGTCTAAAGTGTTTGATCACTTTGAAAACCACATAATCTTGTTTTTCGACGTCAGAATAATTTAATTCGGCCCCTTGCAAATTTGAATTGAAAAAGGCAATTGGGGCTTCTGCCTTGTCTTGATTCGCTTGAGTGAGTATCGTAGCATATGATCTATCAGAGGCAAATGTGTACAAAATTAAAGGATCGGAGAAATTTGGAGTTGCTAAAGATGGAGCGTTTACAATCACTTGTTTAATCATATTGAATGCTTCATATTTCTCTTGGCCCCATTTGAAGATTGAATTCTTTTTAATAATTTCTTGTAAGGGAGATACAATCCTTAAGAATTCTGGAAAAAATCTCTTAACAAAATTAATTTGGCCAAGGAAAGATTACATAGCTTTCTTGTTGTGAGGCAAGGGTATTTCGGAAATCTCCTTGATTCTATCGGGATCAATATGGATTCCAGATTTTGACACTATAAATCCAAGAAGCTTTCCTTTGCTTAATGCAAAAAAGGAATTTTTTGGATTAAGTGAAATTCCATACCTTTGGCAACATTTGAAAATCCGCTTTAAGTCTCTGAGATGATTACCTCGGTTTTTGGAACATACAGTTATATCATCCAAGTAGATTACCACTGATTTGTTTACTAATCCCTTAAATGCGATTTCCATGGCCCTTTGAAATGTGGCGCCAGCGTTGATCAGACCAAAAGGCATCTTTTGATATGCATAAGTACACCATTTGGTTATGAACGTGGTCTTTAATTGATCATTAGGGTGAACCAAAACTTGGTTGTAGCTGGAGAAACCATCGAAAAAGGACATTAATTCTGATCCTACAACTGATTGCAAAATTTGTTCCATAGGAGGCAGGGGAAAATTATCCTTTTGGTAGGCTTTGTTAAGGTTTTGAAAGTCAATGCAAATTCTAATGTCTCCATTTTTCTTTCTAACGGGAACCATATTGGAAACCCATCTAGAATGTCGAATAGGAAAAATAATTTTGGCTTTCAATAATTTATTGAGCTCAGACTTAATCTAGTTTTCCAGATTAGGATGGATCTTTCTCAGCTTTTGCTAGACAGGTTTTTCATCATTTAACATTGGGATAGTATGACGAATGATAGAAGTGTCGTAAGTCTTAAGGTCATCATAGTTCTAGGCAAAGACACTTTTGTATTGTTTCAGGAGACGAACAAATGCTAATATTTCTTCAAGGGCTAGGCCAAGACCTAGATTGATATTCTGTGGCTTGGTATCAGTTCCTAGATTTACTAATTTATAGTTTATATTGAACTTTGAAGTTTTGAATTAGTAAATCTTTTGAATCGGTCTTTCAAATCATATCGGTCTTCCAACTTGACTACTAATTTTGGCATAGCATTATCAGTGCTATATTGTTGCAATTGTTTGTCATGTTGGTCCTCATCAATTATTTGATTAGTATAAGATACTTCTGATGTGAGGAAGCTTACAATATCAGGATCATCATTGAAAATTCTCCAATTGGTAATATTATCAGGAATCGAGGTCCTAAAGATCAATTCAATTGAGAATTTTTCTAGGTTGGATTCTTCTAAGGGAATGATCTTGGAATCTACGTTTTCCAAGAGGTCAGCACTAGCATTTTGGAGTCTAGGAATTGATGAAATGTTCAATCAGATCCTGTACTAAAGATTGATAATTATTTAAATGACCTCATAGACAATGTATAGTATTTTGTACCTCTCTAATAACGATTTCAAAATCTCTGAAGACTTGTAGATATTTGATATCTAATCCGTTTGCCTTGTATAATCCTTGGACTAATGCCTCATATTCTGCAGTGTTATTGGTGCAATCGAACTTGAGTCTACAAGTTAGAATAGTTTTGTTTCCTTATAGACTAACTAATACACATCCTACTCCTGCTCCATCATTATACTTAGAACCGTCAAAAGATAACTTCCAAAATAAGGATTTATTTATAGGACTATCTATAAAATTAACACATTTAGAACTATCTGTTTGAGAAAAATTTTCTACTTGAGAGAAAACATAATGTTCTAAGTAAGGCGAAGTATGAGCATTAAAATTCCCTAAGAAAGAGTTAACATAATATTTGCCAATTATATTGTTGCCATATGCTACCGGTTCATTTTCTCCTTCCAATTCCGTTACTATGTGTTTTTTATGTCCTTCTCGTTTAACCTTTATCTGATTCGGTTTACGATTATAAGGGAGCCAGATATGCAAACAATCGGTTGCAAAGTATCCATGAAGCTTTTCAGATTAATCTCTACTAAGGATTAAACCATAGAATTCTAGAATGTCTGCAATTAAAATATCAATTACTTGGCATACCTTTGGATTAGATGACAACCTTATGGTAACTTGATTTAGTTCACCGATCACTTCAACCTACGATCGATCCAGCTAAACTATGCGTACTGCAGATTTTTGAGGTTGAACGTTCAACTTTGCACATACTGATTTAGGTAAGATATTAGATGAAGCTCCTGAATCTACCAAACAATTGTGCAAGTCTTTTTTAAAAACTTCATAAGTAAGAAGAAATGGGAGAGTATGAGATCTTGACCTTCCTCCAATCAAAGTGATATCGTTTGGATCAACTTTATTAGTCACATTATTTGGTGGTCTTCCCATCTCCTGAGAAGCTTGCGAGATTACAGTGGCAGGTAGAGGTGCAACAGGTATTGCGTGTAACTCTTTCAAAAGTAGCTTTTGTTGATTTTTTAACTTGCTCAGTTCATAAATAGTAATGTTAGCCCTAGTATTCTTCATGTCTTCTATGATATTATACTCCATCTCATCAGAAACAATCAATGTTTTAGATGGAGTTGGTGAATCTGTTTGGACTGGGCTTGTTTGAGTCACTTTGGGTGACGTTTTCTTTCCTGTGATTTTATCCTTAGATATTGAGCTTGCACTCTTTGGTTTAGGAGTAGGTTTTGGAGGATTGAGTTGATTTCTACTTCTTGTACTAACTGGTGATGCCTCTTGATCCTCTTCATCTGGGAGGATGAAGTCCCACATTCCCTATACTTCTACAAATTCTTCTTCATCAGTAGGCTCCTCATTAGAAACTTCCTCTCCTTCTTCTTCTGATTTTGTGTTTGTAATAGCATTTGGAAGTTTAGAAATAGTTGAAGGATTTTTCCTATAAGGCCTGTAAGGCCTTTTTGAAGAAGTCTCCGCTACTTGTTTCTTAATGTCAACCATTTCTTTAGACATGGTTTTCAAAACTTTCTGCAATTCTTCTAAATCAAATGGGTCTTTTGATTGTTTTTTCTTGGGATCTTCTTTAAAAGTGACCTTCTTATATTTTCGTTCATCAACAATGATTTTCTTCTCTAAGGATATGATAGGTTTCTCTACCGCTATTGCTTCCTTCATATTGTCAGCTAAAGTTGTTTTGCATCCCTATCAATGAAGATTGCTATGTTTGATGGTAGAGAAGATATGTACCATTCACTTCGAACTTCTTTGCTAGGCTTGGAAGCAGTAGGAATTTTATTCAAAAATTTATTAAAATGCGAGTTAAAATCTTTGATAGGTTCCCTTGATTCAGTCCTAAGATTAGACAGGTCATTGATGAGTGTTGCAGTAGACCTGTCATCTCGAAAGAGATTCGTGATCTTGAAAAAACAAGGGTTAAAATACAGAGAAAGGAAGCAAATCTAATTTATCTCTCGCTTTTCTCTTCTCTGTATATCAGTCCTGATGATGAGTCTTGGTCTAGGCTCCAAATGTCGACAAATAAAATGATGGACACTGTGGAATATCCGAATTCAGTCTCTCAAAAACCACTCCATAGAAATCTACAAACTAAGACCTGTCATCGCCGAACTTAGCCAAGAATTGTTCTTGGAAAATATCCCAACTAGTGATAGATCCAGATGGTAATGAAAAATACCATGATCTGGCTGCTCCTTGTCAAGCGTAAGGAAAGAGTCGAACAATAGCGTCTTCATTAGTAACTCCATTGAGATTTACAGATAACATAAATTTGTTTATGTGTTCTTCTGCTAGCATGCTTGTTTTAGGATTAAACTTAGGCATCCATTTTTCAAGATGGGCTGGTATTTGACTCAAGGGCGCAAGCATTAAGACTACCCCTGGGTTATTCCATGGTGTTTGGGTGATCATTGAACTACTAATAGAGGAAAGCGTAGAAGATGTTCCTTGCGGTTGGGAAGAAGAGGATATTACAATTCCAGATGATTGAGAAGGAGATGTTGAAGTTCCACAAGTTTGGTGAACAACGATTTGGATTGGAGGGGTGGATGGTTGACTTCAAGGTGGAGAGGTTGAGATGGACGATGACGACGAAAGAGTCTCACTATCAGACCCTTTAGGTGATTTCCTTGCTCTTTTTCTTTTATGTAGAGGTAATTCAGTTGGTTCAATACCAAACTTTTCACTCTGCAATCTGGTAAGAGGATGAGAAGGGTTGTATTGCGAAGTCACACTACCTTGAGATTTTTCAGATTTTTGGGGTGATATAGAAAATCACTAAATTTTATGGATCAGTGATTCAACTTCAGGAGGTTCAATAGTAGATTTCTCTGAATGTTCTAGTTTGTGGCAGTGGTTGTTGTTTTATCGACTTCTCGCTCAAGATTCAAAGATTCTAAATGCGATGGAGAAGTCGGGGAAGATGGTGACGACGATTTACTCTCAGAATGGTATTTATATTTAAATTTACTTGCCATTCACAGTTTGATCCCTCCTTCTAGCGCCAAATATGTTGAAGCCCCGAAAATCGGGTCTACAACAAGGGGGATACCCACCTAGTTCAGACCTTGAAAGCAGCTCCTTTTCTGTTTGGGATGGTGGGTCTGGCTGGGGATAATGGGACTATTTTCCCAATTTGTGTGTGTTTGTGTTGAGAATTGATATTTCCTTTCTAGTAATTTCTAAGTAAAATTCTTTTATTCTAAACCTAATTTAACAACATGCAATTTTATTCTAATGAATAGAAATATCTAATTCTAAAACTAACTTGGGATTCAATCTTTCAGTTATGTGATCTAAAATAATTTCTAACAACAATTGGTAATAAATATCATTCAATTTCTATGAGAAAAGAATTCAATAAAGATAAACTATTTCATATAAAAATTTAGATGAAACAATTGTGAAAAGCATATCACATAATAAGTCACTCGTATATTAAGCGTAAATAGAATAGCCATCACCGTACAGAAGTGCCAAATGATATCTCAAGCATTCAAGCATTCATATATGAATATTTGAACATAAATATCACCTTAACACATAAGAAGAAATCATTAGGAGATAAAAGTACCATTGATAACAAGTTCTACTCATGAGCTTCAGCAATAATGATTTATCTCTTCTTAATTCAACATCTGCTAAGAGTACAAAAGTGCAATTTCAGTACCAGATATTAAACACATATATCAATAAATCTTGTTCCATTCATTCATCAAAACCTCCTTGGAGGGTGCAGAAGTGCATGTTCTAAGGAAACGTTTTTGACAAATTTTAGGACCCTTCTCTAAATGCATGAGAAGGATTTAAATACTACTAGATAAATCTAAAAATAGTTTATTACAAAAATATAGGAGGAGGTTTAAATGGCCGTCCTCATCTAAGGAAAAAATAAAACAAAACTAAAACTAAAACTGAATCTGGCAATTAACTATCTATGTATCTATTCTTTGTGGTCGCAAGCACTCAGCATTGGCTTGAGGAGAGTTGGTTGTCCGACCTCTGACTTAAGTTGCCCTAAGAAAATTGAATCGGCAAGTGCTAGCGCCATCTTCTTGGCAGAGTTAATGAGGCATTTGAGAGTCATGCATTGACTGTGTGATTTTACCAAGTATTGCCAGTAAGAATCCCAATTCAACTTGGTCAAACTTTTGATAGACTTTGCTCTTTCTTTAGTCTTTTGTTTCCAGCATGTCTGTAGATGTTGTGCAAATGATAACATATTTACATACCACTTTAAGGATATCTCTAATAAATACCACTGGTTTTTAGAGCTTGGGTTTTGCCTTTAGTATTTAGCAATTTTTCTAAAAATTTTCGAGCTTACAGGCGACTAAGTGATTAGAGGCTTTCCCTCTCAAGCGGTTTTGTCCAGCGATGTGCAATTAGCACTAAGCGCTAATCGCGCATCGGAAACTGCCTCCGTTTCTCAATCTGGGCTTCCCTAGTGTTACTTTGTTCCTCTTGCGTAGTTTTGTTTGAGGATATATAAACCTTAAATTTTGTGGGGTGAATGACCCAATGAGTCCTTGGCTCTGAGTCTTAAATTGTCTATGTATTATATCAGCACTATCTAGTACCCATTTGACCATGTCTGTGTATGGAAGAATCTTGGGCCTCGCCTCTATCCAGTGTAAGAATGAGCATGCTAGTTCAGTAATTGATGCCTCAGATGACCCACGTGAGTCTGCAGTTGCGGTAACCTTCATTAATATAGGATTTTCTTCCTCAAGTGGACTATACATGCCTTCCCAAGTAGTAACGTTGGTGTCTTTGTTACAGGTGGTGTCTGTGTATAAGGGCGTCATTTCTTTGTCTTCAAAACTTGGAGCTTTTCCCTTCTTTCCCATAATATTTTGAATAGATTTATGTATACCTCTTGGCTTTTTGCTCCTACAATTTACAAATAAGGGAAGAGTGATGATAATAAATAAGGTGATGGGAAAGCTTTAAATGCTGAAATCATATAAAATATATCACCCTACATGAAGTGAACTTTCGATCAGATCCAAACCATATTTCACTAATGATTACCAACTAACTCATTAAATTAACATTACTGTGCATAACCGAGCATCGGTTTACGGAAAAACTTTTAGAACGACAAGCTTGTAGATCTGCAATAAAGCAATTTTGTGATTTGCTTCGCAATATCGCAGATCGTAATATCGCTAATCCATTGAGTTTGACAATCATCTATTACCATATGTTTGTACAAAACGCGATTTGCGAGACTCGTCATCACATATCGGTAGCTTGAGGTATTTCACTTTAAGTGATACTTGAGGCATATGAAAACTATGATGCGATGAGTTTCTTCAGTGTGCGATCTTGCATCGCGATTTCACAATCTTAGGAGTTTGTTTATAGGATGTTATTCATTACCCTCTTTGTGATGCGACATTTTATTATTGAGAGAACAGTTTTGTTTGAACTTATCATAAAACTTAATTCCTTTTGGATCTTTTGGGTATTCTCTTAAGTTTATGATAGTAAGATTTATTCAAAAAATGGAATATAAAAACTTTTTTATTTTTAAATTTTTCGATAAGGGTCCCCACTTATTTAGTATTAGTAATAAAACTAAATAAGAAGGGGGGTTGTTGTTGGCCACAACACGTTCCCAACAAGCCCCCAACAGAAACATCGTGACTCACCCTCAAGTCACTTGGTAGGTGTGAATATCTTTGAACGAAGCCCGTCCAACTCCACCCTGATGACCGCCACTTCACCCGTGCGCTATGTTGCTGCGTACTTCGCATCTTCACCTATTTTCTCGGTTACTACCCTTGCGCTATAAACCTGAAGCTATTGTTGCATTGCTTGCAGAGTTTCAAGCTTGCCTTCAATGTTTCTTATGACTACGTAAGCTTCCTCTAGCCAAGTCTTTACTCGCACCTTCAGCTCTGCTTCCTTGTGTAGTGTTGCATCCACCAGTTCCTTTAGCTGCTTGGCTTCTTGCTACTTAGCTAACCTCTGTGTCAGCGCAACAGTTCTTGATGTGCCCTTGAATTCATCATAGCTTTGTTAGAGTTCACACACTTCTGTCTCTAGCCTCTAGATGTTTGGGTTCTCCTGCAAGCTGCTTAGGACCTCAAATGATTGTTCGAACAACTATGTGTAGTTTGCTACTGCACTCTCCACCGCCATGACTGCTTCTATAACAGTGGTTGCCCACTGTTCCTTTACCTCTGGTGGTGTTGAAGGTTTGGCCCTCAATTGGAGCTCTGTAGTCTGTAGGTTCAACTCCAACTGAACCCGTGCCATCTCTATGTGAATGTCACACACCCTTGTGGCCAATTTATAGATGCAGACCTCAACTGGATCCTCGTCCAAAATGGCCAACTCTGGGACCATTTTGCATGCCTCCTGCACGACCTATATGATCTTCTTGCTCTGGCTAGTTGCCTCAACCTCAGAAGCGATGGAAAAATTCCTCTGTAGGGCCATATGCTCGATATTTATCTTTTGTTCACTGATCACGAGGAGGGTGTGGTGCTCACAGGCCCTTAGCTATGCAATTACTCCATCCTGCAAGAGTTGTAGTTTTTTGCGTGGAAGCATTGCCAGGTTTAGTCCAACTCCTTCAAGTCACTCACAGTGGGCCTATCAGCCTCATTTTCCATGGTCAATGCTCCATCTGGCAGCACTATCGTATTGGAAGCCTTCATGAGCACCATATCGGTAGCCTCTATTGTACCGATAGCCAAGATGGTGGACAATGTACTAGCTTGCGACGCACGGGTCTGCAACTTCTGCAGCCCGGTCTAGATGGCCCCCAGGATGGTCTGCTACTGCTTTTCAAATTGTTGTACAGCCTCTGTGGTGACATCTCTGACTGTGTCACCGATATCATATAAGTTGCCCTCTGTCAATGTGATAGGGTCCAGTGAGGTCTTGGTTGCCTTGGATTTCTTTCTGGACCCTCCCTTCTCCATCTCTCTCGGGTGCTTAATGCAAGCAGGCATCTCCTTAGGGTTTGCACCATGCTGCTTTGTGTCCTCCTCTTCAGTCTCAGGTGAAGGTGACTGTGCACGTTTATCAGAGCCCCGCTCTATGCCACCTGTCTTTCTTCTTGCCTCCTTTCCTGCTTGTTCCACATGGGCCTTCCCAGCAGCCTCCTTTTTCCTCTTTTCGAATAGCTGACCATCTTCAACTTGGCCTCTTCCTTCTTCTTCTGTGTAGAAAACTTTCTTCCATCGACCGCCAAGTCCATGGTAGTGCGCCAATCCACTGGCCATTTATCAAGCACCGAATTGATGGCATCATCCTTGGCTAGGTACAGTAAATTGTACCACTTCTGTTCAGGGTCCTTCCATGCCCTAATTGATAATGGAAATCAATTTTAAAATTAGCATAGCTCTACAGATTAGTGTATACTATGGGTGAAAATTGTGGCTTGCGATTGATAGCCATCCTGATATTCATTTCCATCAATATCCAGAAGATCTTGATGTCCCGAACTCGCTCCGCGTCCTTGGTCACCCACAACGAAGCATACTTCACTGTTTCATGAAGGTATAGCATGACCAAGGGGAATTTGCTCTCCTTTGGTAGCTCCCATGCTACTAGCACGATCAATAGAAAGAGACACACGTAGTGGAAGGTATTTCTTTTCTCTTGCACTTCGCGGTAATTCGTCGGGAACTCTCCGTGAAGGTAGTGCGATCAGTTAAACAAGACTCCTTCTGCACACTACTGTACAAGCGCGATGACTGGCATCAGAACCTCATCGATGTAACACTTCCGCATCACCTTCCCTACAAGGATATGCATTTCCACCTTCACAGCGGGGTAGTAGATGCTGGAGATAGCATACCTGCACAGCTTCTTCACTAGTTTGAACTTCTCTTTCATTGATTCTGTGAGTGACTGCTTAACACCCTTACCGCCAAAGACGATAGCTAGATTTTCGCCTATATATGGCAGGTGCATTATTTTGTGAATCAACATATCAATGATGGGTATCAGATCCACCAGCCACAAACACCCATCATGTGCCAAGAACAAGAGTTGCTTGATGGCCAAACCTGTCCAGGGGGTGCGATTATAGTACGAAACCTAGTGCAGGTTGAGTAATCCTACCTTCTCTACTCCCCTAAGCCACTTCCATGGCTCCAAGGTAGTCATCCCCATATTCATGTGTATGATTTGGTGCTTCAGCTGTTCAATCGCCAGTTGCAGGAAATTCTTGTGGTTCGCCATGTCCCAGTCTTCCAGCTTCAATATTGGCACTCATGCCAAACGTGGACTATCAAAAGCAATTTTAGCCAGTAGCAGAGGGGTTTGTAGGACGGTCTTACTTTCATCAATATCCTTTGGGACCTTAAACTTAGGCTTGCGTGGAGGGACATAATCTGGCAACCGTGTAATAGGGTCCGCACCATAGGCTTCAATATCCTCTATTTCCACTCCCACATCCTCATTATCCATGGGGATGTCTTTGATATCCTTCTCTTCTGCTTCTAGGTTTACATCCTTGCCTTTCTCCTAGGCAGTGGGCTTTGGTGGGTTTCGTCTTAGCAATGTGCACACCAATATGGTAGGTTGCTTTCCCTTCTTGCCTTGGTCTCCTTGGTTGGGGTTGGCTTCGATCACGACATTCTCTAGGATTTAGGGACCTCTATCAATACTTCTGCCACTTCCGGGGCAGCTACTTCAGCCTCTCTCTCCATTTCCTACACCAACTCCTCTACTACTTACTATGTATTGATAATTTCTATGGGTGCTGACCTGATCTTCTATAAGAATTCCCATGTGTTCACCTGTAAAGTCGCAAATACCCCAGAAACAATCAAAAGCTCATATTTCTCACGATTCATAGGTGCTTGAGAGCTCAACTTCCGAATACTCAAAATTCCAAGTGTTTTTCGCTGGACAACCACTTATAATTTATAGGGCATTTTGAATTCAAATCTAACCGTTCCCCTCAAAATCAGTTTATTAATGTCAAATTGGTGGCAAATTTTCAAGGACCTAAGCCATAAATTTCATCTTAAATGCTGGCTCCATTTGGCCTCTCTTTTGTCATCTTTCCATGAACAATGACTTTAACGGTCACTTTTCAGTCGACCTGTGCGATTTCACCCTGGGTAGCATAGCTCCCTCTGCACTACCATGGACCCAATGACACGTCCTTACTTCGCACCATCTTCCACTTGTGCACCTCCCCAACCCAAGAAGTGTATTTTATAGTCTCGTGTCTCCTTTTAGCTGTCTAGAGAACTAAGATTTTGCTGCATTCATTTAGACACATGGTCGGACTACCAGTGTATGGCTTCAAGCGACTGCCATTCACCTTTCATGGGAAGGGTTCTCCATTTAATTTGACTAGCTATACCACTCCTCCATCGGTAATCTCCTTATTAACATAAGGCCCTAACTAGTGCATCCTGAATTTCCCTGGAAATTTATCAAACTTACTATCATATAACAAAACTAAGTCATTTACCTTAAATGTGTGTAGCTTGATGTGTCAATACTGCCATGCCTTTTCGCACTACTTTTGGACCTACTGGTGAAATCTAGCCAAAAGTCTTTCTTCTTCAAGCTCATCTAGATCTGCAAGCCTCTATTCCAGGGCTCTGTGATCCATCATACCTATGAGCACTGCTATGCACAGACTAGGCACGATGTATTCCATAGGCATTATTGCTTCCACATCATAGACAAGCCTAAAAGCAGCTTCTCTAGTCAACTTCTTACATTTTTTCTTTGAGGTTTCTGTGAGTTTCATGATTATGTAGCATATCTTCTAGATACATCGCATTAGGATTCTTTATAATCGATGTTTCTAACCAACAATGTTTGTTCATCCTCAGGATGTGAAGATGAAGATGAACCACCATTGCTAGTTCGAAACGTTGATTATAAAGAATTCTAATGCGATGTATCTAGAATATATGCTACATAACTTCTTCCATGTCATTTGATAAGCCCAACTTCTTCCATGTCATTTGATAAGTCCACAGTACTGTAGGTATGCATAGATCCCAATCACTTTGCTGAGAATTGAAAACCTTGGTCAGTGTGTGTTTGAGAAATTTGTTGAGCGCCTCCACTATCCGTTAGCCTGTGGGTGATAAGGTGTGCTCTTGTGGTGATATACCTAAAAGTCCTCCATCAGTGCGCTGATCATCTGATTCAGGAAGTGTGTACCATGATAACTCATCAAGATCTTCGAACATCCAAATCACGTCAGTACCTTCTCAAATAGGAACTTCACGGCAGTTGCCCTCGTGCAATCATTCACCGAGTGCACTTCTACCCAACGAGTCAAATACTCCATCATAGTGATAATGTACCTTGCTCATGTCTTTCCTTGTGGTTGAACGGGTCATACAAAATCTATCATGCACTTCTCGAAGGGTTGCAACATCGTTTATGGATTTAAATGCATTTCATCCCTCTACGATGGCCTGCTTGTTCTCTGAAATACATCACACGCCTTGCAATACGATTTTGAATCCTGATGAAGGTTTGGCCACCACAACCCTGCACATAGAATCTTCTGCGTGGTTTCTCTCCCTGCATAATGTCCTCTCACAGCGCCCCCACGAGTGTCTGCAAGGATGCTGCTTCCTTTGGACTTGGGTACATACTATCGCAATATCTCATCAGTCCCCATCTTGTATATATGCCCAGCAATGAGTGAGAAATTTGCCACGTGCACCACTAATTCCTTCTTTTGATGGACAGTGTATCCTTCCATTGTAGTTCCTATTGTTAGGAAGTGTATTATATCCTCAAAATGACCATCTGTGACATGTTCTGCAAATAGTTTCACGTCAGGAAATCATTCTTCCAAGTTAGTAGGTTTCTCCCATGTTTCGATGTGCAACAGATAGTCTGGTCCCGCGTTCAATCATCTAGGATTCACAAAAACTTCAAAATCATACTTCTAGAACAATAAGAGCCATCTGTAGATTCTCCCCCCAACATAGGCTTATTGACCGAGTACTTTAGCGCAGAGTGATCTGTATACATCTCAAAATGGCCTCCTAGCAAGTAATGCCTATACTTCTGGAGTGCACACACTCAGTGGTGGGATAGTTCTTCTTTGCTTTGGATAATATGCGGCTTGCGAACGCGATAGGATGGTCCAATCCTTCTCCACCAACCTGTGTCAGTACTACTCCCAATGTTATACATGACGCGTCGACATGTACGTGAAACTCTTTTTTCTAGTCTGGGAAGACTAGAATCAGAGTGGTAACCATATTTTATTTCAGTATATCCAAGCTCTTCCTACAGTCATTGTTCCGGCAGAACGTGACGTCCTTCTTCAAAAATTTCTCCATAGGCGCGGTGATCTAGGCGTAGCCCTTGATAAACTTTCTGTAATATCCTATATGTCCCAGAGTAGCATGTAGCTGTTTCACACTCCTTGGCACTTCCAAGTTCAGTATCATCGCGATCTTTGTAGGGTCTACCATCAGTCCTTGTCTGCAAACCAAATGACCCAATAGGTTCCCAAATGGAACACAAAATAAACAGTTCTTGAGATTGAGTGTGATCTGGTATCTTCGAAAGGTATCTAGCATCAGGTGCAAGCTTGCTACATGGTGCTTAACCAACCCAAATATAGTCCAGTCATCAAAATATACCTCCAGGAACTTATGAATAAAGTCCTTGAATGCCGCAACAACCACGCGTGAGAAGATTGAGGGTGCATTCTTCAATCCAAACAACATTATAGTGTACTAAAAGCAACCCCACTCAGTTGTGAAGGTTGTCTTGCTCCTATCCTTCGTCACGACTTTGATTTGGTGGTACCCAAAGAACCCATTAGTGAAGGAATATGCTTCCTGGCTGCCTACATTGTCCAACACTTCATCAGTGAATGGAGTTAGGAAAGGATCATGAACACAAGCATCATTCAGTTTTCTGAGATCCATGCATATTCTTATCTCATCCTTATGCTTCTTCTCTAGGTTCAAGTGGACCTTCTCCTTATATTTCCGATTAAGACGGTAAGGCCTTTTCTCAACTAGCTTCGCATCAAGTTTTAACATGATCTTCATAATTCCTAGGTACCCAATTATTCCTTTCAGGTCCATAAACTTGGTAGGGAATAAGTCTTGGTATTTGTGGAGAAATTCACTGACCTTATCTACCGTTGCATCATCCCAATAATCTCAAATATTCACGAATTTGGGTTCTGCCTCCATACCAATGTTTACTTGTTTCATTTTCAATGCGCGGTTTTATCAGGGGTCTCAATCTGCAGTCGTTGAACATCGTAGTGACCTCCTATTTCTAGAATTTTAATCTTCCATGGATCCTCATCCTCTTCTTCATTTGTTACATTATAGCATTCCAATGTGCGATTTAGCTGAGTAACCATTCAGGCTGAATCAGGTCTAAAGTATCCGGCAGTATCCTAAGGATTACTACTCTCACTTCTTGTAGTGCTTCATCAATACTGTCAAACCCATCCTCAAAACTGAATGTCATCATGAATCCTTTGCGCAGGATATCCCATTCATCTCTCCCATGGTAGATATTTGTTTCTATATACCAATTCATGGGGACAACATCTCGGATATGACATAATAGGTGCACCCGCTCAGGTTGGGAATTTTCTCCATAAGCTTGGGTCCATTTGGCTAGATGCATGGACGGATCATTCTGCCCATCATACATATCTATTAGTCACATCTTAGGCTTCCCAAATCATGTTCTCATCATCCTCCTACAATCATGCCCATCATCAAATCTTCCCTTGTGCGTACCCCACCATCTTGCGGGCATAGCATACAGTGCCCAGTCTACGGCCTAGAAGCGCTGCTTTTCTGGTACCTCCCTCTCAAATGCATCCAAAAATATATATACCTCATTCATACCATAATATGTAGGTATATTTCTTACCTCTAATGAAACACATCGCAGCGACCGGGTCATCATGTTGCAATTCAGCGTAGTTACTTCATGTAATCGATTCTGCCAACATTCTATTTCTTCATCAGAGTTTGAAGTGTAGGAACTCTCGCAATCCCATGTAATCCATCCATCCACGGTGGGATTCACCCAATCTTTGTCTCGCACTATTATCTTTCAGATACAGTCCAGGTCATCATCGCTCTCATAATCGTGGACAGGTTCAGTATAGCACAATCCTTCAGTGTGATCGAGGGGTACAATCACACACAATGGTTTCTTCTCAAAGATCATCTTTCGCTTCTTTAGATTGATTATCCCATTCATATCAGTAGCCTAGTCAATTCCCAAGAGTGCAGGATAGGTATTTCTATCATCCACTATCTTTATTACTTCAAAATCAGCCAGCGCGCTCACTCCCTCAATATCCATAGTCATCCCCTGCAGCCGCCCTATGGGGATGATCTTTTGCTGATTCACCATCCTTAGTTGAATTGAAGACCATTGCAGTCCAGGTTTCCCCATTCGCTCACAAGTCTACTTTGGTAGGACATTCGCATCTGACCCCAGGTCCAAAATGACTTGATCCATTTCACACTCTCCTATCTATGCTATTAGTCTCATCTCCTGTCTTGTCCTTGTTTTGTGCTTTCCAATATTTCGTACTACGCATGGCTCACCTGGCGTGGTTCCAACACATCTATTGATGAGTTATTGTAACCCTTTCACAATCTTACTATCATGCAGTAACTTCCTACAGGTTTCAAGGAAAGTTGTAATCGTAGAGAGGTCCATCTCCTGCTCAGGTTTATCCTTGTTTCCTGAAGTGGAGGCCTCAACAAAGCTCTTCTAAGCTTCCATGAAGGTTTCACATGCATGATCCAAATTGAACTCAGCCAAATTTTCTGGGGCTTTTTGAAACCATTTACTATCTTCTTACTATTTCCACTTGTCATCTTTTGTCGCAATTCCACTTTTGAGCACTATATTTACGTTCGGATCTTCCTCGCGCGGCTTAGACCTCATCATTTTTTGTTTTGAGTTAGTGGAGATGGTAGCACCCCTTTGTCACATATCCTACTTATCGACGTAGGATATTCTTCCATTTCATTATCAAATAGTGTGTAATACTTGCATGACGGGCGCATCAAATTAGTGCAATCGCGGGATTAGTAGGCCTAAATCTGAGGCGTGGTCGATTGTGGCATTCAAAGAGATCGTGATGCAACTAGGTGAGATGCCTTGGGAACTAGATCATAGGCCAAAATGTACAATCCATGAAGCCAAAATGAATTTGACAGATGGACAACATTGCGAAAGGTTTGTCGCTTCGCTACTACCACACTTAAGGAATGCACTATTGCAACAGAAGATAACCACTCAGGCAGAGGCCTTGGAGATTGCCATGAGACTACATGAAACTCTGATGCAAGATCCTAATCTAGGAGTTCAGCAGGTCCATGTGCAGTTGAAGAATTTGTGCCTTGAGATGAGAATTCTAAAGTAGGACAAGATGGGTTGATCATAGGTACACGAGGAGGTATGGTGCTTGAAATGCGAGAGTTAGGGTCATGACAAAGACAATTTCCTAGTCTTTGCCAACTATAAATTGCACTCCCAATGAGGAAAACAGCCTTATGGTTATGGAAGCGAGTTTCCCAAACCTATAAACATATAACAATAAAAAAACTTATGAAGTCAAAGATCATTTATGAGTATACCAAATCACCAATTAGGATCATATAAAACAACTTGTAAGAGAGTATAAATCATGCACCCACATAACTCAAGTAACTCATAATCACCACATGTACATAACTTGGTTCGTTAATCATGATTAAACAATGAATTATGCACCCTTATATAAATGGAATAGGATTAATCATTGGTCATAAATCCAATAAGTCATATTATTATGTATATGATAACATGCATAACCCAAAGATACTTATTTGATTTTTTTTGAGATGGTTGGAAACTAAAGGACGGATTTCCACTCTCCTCCTAATCATAAACTATCTACACTACAAAACTTCTTATAGTAGGCCACCACTAAGCTAGATATAGGGCCAAAGGTATTTCTTGCAATAGGTAAATTTACACTAAGGTTTTGTCGGTTCACTGAATTTCATATATCCCATACAGGCTTAGAGAAATAAAATATCAAACAGAGTTAAGGGAATTGGTGCCTAGAGTCATGAAGCACAATATTAAGGTCACCAAGCACAAAATATAGGTTATAAATTTGATAACTAGCCCCAATTGTTTCCTTAATCAAAAATATCATGCCCCACCAGTACACCTTCTGCCTCAAATCAATCTTGAATGGATTCTATTAGAAAATGGAACAAGTGTGAGCCACGATGATTTAGAACCTAGATTGAATTTGAAAATTATCCTGAAGGACATCCTCTATCCCCATAAGAACTAAGCATGGTCTGTCTCAAGATACCTCTCTTTCTATTTTCCTTTATTTCGTTTTGTTTATGTTGAAAATAACAAGAAGAAATGTTAAAAATAGTATCCAAAAATTCCAATTTAATTTGTACTTGAATTAAATTGTAATTATTTTCTCATAGCAACTTGTAATAGTTCGTTAAATTATGAATTTTGATTTGGAATTCTTTCAGAAGTCATGTATATGTTCTCCCTAAGTTTTAGGGGTCAAAGATGAGTTTAATTGTGAGTTGTAATTAGATAACTCAGTTTACTGAGTTATGTTTAGTTAAATTAGCTCTAACTGTTTGTGGAACTAATAGAGGATTAGAATTTAGTATTCAGTTGGTGCACTGGTGCATCCACAAGTGTTACTCTAGTTAATTGAAGATTTTTTCATCAGAAACTCATGCATGTCGATTATGAGAAAGACCTTGTTGAGACTAGAGTGTAGGGAGAATGTAATCTACAGGTTTTGAGTCGGCGGAGGTGGTAGCACCCCTTTGTCACGTAGCTATCAGTGTAGGAAAGTCTTCCATTTCATGATCAAACAATGTGCAATACTTGCATGACAGATGCATTGGATTAGTGCAATCACGGGCATAGTGTCTTTGTCCTCTGCAATTGTAGCAAATCAACTGTCCTCAACCTCTACTAGGTCCTCCTCTGCCTCAACCTCTTCCATGCCCCTAAAATGTTGTTCGTTCCATTCCTATGCTCTAGTCAAGGGGCCGTGTTTTGGCCTGAACCCTATAGGCAGGAGTTATATCCATCATCACTTCATAGCTCCTGCAAGTATTCTCATCATTCCCTACCGACCTACAAAATTTGCAGAACAGCTATTGCGGTGTTTGTACAAACCTCTGTAGCAAGTGACAGTTATCCGTGGCATGTCTTTTGGCTACCTGACAAATAGCACACCATAATGCAGGCCTCGTGCTAGGTCCTGCTTGATCTTCTAGCCTTAAAGACATTGTTCCTCCTCCTGCAATATAGTTGGCAAAGACCGGGAAATGGTCTTTATAATGACCCTGACTCTTGCATTTCAAGCACCATACCTCCTCGCATACCTCTAGTCAAATAGTCTTGTCATGCTTCAGACTTTGCATATCAAGGAACAGATTCTTCAGCTGCAGATGGATTTGCTGAACTCCTAGATTAGGAACTTGCATCGAAGTTTCATGTAGTCTTATGGAAATCTCCAAGGCCTCTGCCTGAGTGGTTATCTTTTGTTGAAACAACGCACTCCATAAGTGTGGTAGTAGCGAAGCCACAAACCATTCACAATGTTGTCCATCTGTCAAATTCATGTTGGCTTTGTGGATTGTACATTTCAGCCTATGATCTAGTTCCCAAGGCATCTCACCTGGTTTCATCGTGATCTCTTTGAATCCCACAATGAACTGCATCTTAGATTTAGGCCTACTAAATTCCCTATTCAGTGCTACCTGGATGTCTCCTATTCCAACATTCAGGTTATCGTTAGAGTACTTAATATACCAGGTTAGTGCGCAATATTGCAAAGCACTAACCAGTGTTGCCTTCTTTATATGATCATGTGTAACACCTTGAGCTTCCCATACAGCCCCCACAATGAATCAAAATTGGTCTAGGTCCTCATTTCCCAAGCCTTTGAGCAAAGGAAACTTCACTGTATTTGCCATACTAAACCGCGATGGAGGTGGAGGTGGTATGGGTGAAGTTGGAGGTGATGGTGGTGAAGTCAAAGGTGGTGTGGGTGGAGGTGGTATTTGCGGGAATCGTTGTCTTATTAACTAAATAGCACTTAGTGGAGAAACCTTTTCTATCCCTTCTTCATCACCTCGTGGAGGTGAAATAAAGGGACTATACTCTAGACCCTTTTTTTTGTCATTCCTGTAAGTTTTTCACTTTGCATAGTCCCGAACATCAAGGTAGCTACATAATTAGTTTTTCGCACAACAATATTTTAATCCAGGTATTCAAATATTTTACATACTTACCTTGCAGTCCTATGAAAAAGCTTCGCTCCACCTCATTGTAGCTAACTAAGGTGTCGATTGCGAATTCAGTCACAAATCCTCCTATGACGTGATCAATCCAAGATCAATAGCGTGGGAAATCGTATCCTCTGATGCTTCAAACCTTCACACTAGCTCTAGGGTCCACACAATAGGATCATCAAGTTTCCACCTTCCTTGGTTATCTACTAACTTCACGATCCACTCGTATAGCTCAATAGAGAAGGAGAAGAAAAATATCTCATGGATCTCATATACAGGTATCTGTCCAACCACTATTCCTTTGTTGATCATGGGTTTTTGTTCTCTTGTGCTATGAATTCGTGGATATTTCTATCCAACCAATCTCCTATCTCCTTCTTAGTTGGGTTCCAATGACATGACATCCCACATCTCTTATGCAGATTTCGGTCCTGGCAACGAAACCATTTCCTGGCTTGAGGGGGCTTGACCCAGGTTCAACATTAATTAGCAAACAAATCCCTACACTACTGGCTGTTTTGGCATCAACCCATGGAGCTTGGACTGAAGTATCACCCAAAGCAGTATGGGGGAATGTTGGAATCAAGTTTCTGCACCCTGAGATGGTTGTGTTGTTTGATTTCTTCTATCCCTGCCTTTGCACAGGTGGTTTTGCTCTAGGGCTTGCAAGAAAAAACCCTCTATTCCGATCTTGAATACCTTTGTAAAAGTATATGATCGGCCTTTGCGTAGCTCTAACCTGTGGCCTAGGTACTTTTGTGTTGCTATGGCAGTGGGCCGTGCAAATTTCCCAATTATCCTAAGTGATTTTCTTATCTCGCCGAATACTTAAGGTTAACACCGCATAAGAAGATATTCATAATTGCATTCATTCGTGCATCATATAAGCATGATAAAGGAAATTCATACATAAGGCATCCAAGCACATTAATAGAACAAAGACACAGAAATTGCAGAATAGTTTCTTTTATTATTATCTTCCCAATGTTTACAGACTTTGTACACCTTGCGCACATAGTTGCAGGGATCCGTGCACTCAGCTGTGGACTTCTACCTTAGGACTTTGACTGTAGGGCCTATATCTACACTATGACTGAAGAGTTAGACTTCGTCTCTAGAGCTATCACTCTATTACATGATTTTCCATTCTATTCCTTGATTGATAAACTATATAGGGCTTGTTCTTTTTATACAATCCAATGGTTCACAGACGATGGGTAGGCCTCTTACAGCTGACTTTACTTTACAAAACTAACGGCGGACTACCCTTTTTGAAACATAACACCTTCACGCTCCGCAACCACAAAATGTGGAGTCTTTACAATTATATTCTAAAATTGACTTAACATGGGCTTTTAGCCCCAAAACTGCCCTTGGGGGATCTCGCTCCCCACAGAAGTGGAAGAGGATATTTCCTTAGTGAGTAAGGAAAAGAAGTCCAAGGGAAAGAAGTCCCAAGGTGAGGCTAGCAACAAGAATATGAACTTGTCAAAAGTAAAGTGCTTTCACTGTCACACGAACATTCACTATGCCACAAATTTCACACACAAGAAAGAAAGAAAGGAGCCTACAATAATTGCAGAATGTGAAGCTCTAGCTTCCCAATTCGAACTTGATTTCATTCTCATTTCATGCATTTCCATCACTATAATGGGAGGCGTGTGGTATCTTCACAGTGGTGCCTCATTCCATATGATTGGGAATGGAGATATCTTTACCGATTTTGAGGAGAAAGACCTCAAGTAGAGCATAACGTTTTCATATGAAGAGAGGTATAATTACACTATATTGGGCATGGTTACGTTCTAGATGGAGTTTGACTCCCCTCTTAGGATCACACATGTGATGTATGTTCCAGGACTAACGAAGAATGTTGTTTCAGTTGCGATATTGGAAGAACATGGCTATGATGTGTTTTTTAGTAAGGGAATGGTTTTCCTTAGACACACTTCCACCAAACAATTGAAACATATCATGCATGGGTCAAGAACCTGTATTCTCTTGAGGTATAGTATGCATTCAAATCCTTGAGGAGCAAGGTAAAAGTTAGAGACTCGGTGGTTGAGAGGGTGAGTAAATTACCTCTCAACATGCAACCCTAGAAGAAGCCTCTGGAGCAACTTCAAGAAGTTGTGGAGCAGCCACAACTAGAGAATCTAAGAGGAGATTTAGTGGAGAATTCCACTCAAGTAGAGAAGAAGCAATACTAGAAGTAGTCTTAGAAAATTGTGGAGCAACCTAATTGGAGAAGTTGAGAGGAGAACAAGTGGAGGTATGTACTCATGTAGAGACCAACAGTAGGGGAGGAATTTTGAGCCAAGTGGGCAGAGGGATTACATGAAGCCATATCTCCACATGTGAAGTGGGTTGATGTGAAGTGATAGCCCCATAAAGGGCTGAAATTGGGCAGGGTCCGTTGAGAGGTTTTATCTCATGGATCGTACCTTGCTATGAGAGCACAAAGTACATAGTAGCAAGATGAATCAGTGGTGATTGACGCAGTCAAAGATCAAAGTGATAGGGGCTAGAGCAGTCAAATATTGAAGAGAGAAGAGAAGGGTTGACAACAATACAGAAAGGCAGAGTCAGACAAATAACAATTTTTTTAGATGAAAGAGGCAATAATAGTTAGAAACTTTGATGACAAATGCATCACTGATTTAGGTTGGATGTTTTTTTGTTTCTAGAGTTTTTGTAGCAACAACACTATAGGGAGGTGTTTCATGTACAACATTCCAAAGCTTCAGGATCAGAGTCGAGCTGAATTCCTTTCTTGTTGAGAGGGAGTGTTGAAAATAGCAACAAGAAATGTTAAGAATAGAATCTAGAAATTCAAATTTAATTTGTTCTTGAATTAAATTGTGAATTAAAATTGTAATTCTTTTCTCATAGAAACTTGTAATAGTTAACTAAGTTATGTTGACTTAATTAACTTAGGAATTTTGAGTTGGAATTATTTTGGAAGTCATGTATATGTTCTCCCTAAGTTTCAGGGGTCGAGGATGAGTTTAATTGTGAGCTGTAATTAGATAACTCAGTCTACTAAGTTATGTTTAGTTAAATTAGTTCTAACTATTTGTGGTACTAATAGAGGATTAGCAGTCAATTGGTGCACTAGTGCATCCACAAGTGTACCTCCAATTAACTAAATATTACCTCATCAAAAAATCATGCATATTGATTCTGAGAAAGACCCAGTAGAGACTAGAGTGTAGGGATAGTGTACTATTAGTTGTATGATTTAATGAGTTGTATGATCATGCATGTAATCAAGAATTGGTCTTAGTTTGGATTGTGCAGTTTTGGGAGCACTGGATTCCTATTAATATGGGCTATTCACCCATAGGAATTGCACAAGGAATTAGGGGCTTGGAGAGTGGCAAAAGAGGCTAGAGCTTGGCTTGAGCTTGCTTGTGAGAAGGGAGATTGATCATACTGAGTGTTAGGATTATTCTTGTGAGAACAAGCATTGTATTATCATCTTGGATTTTTTATTAATGCAATATAGATAGTAGGGGTTTTGAGTTGTGGATTTCCTTGGATACATATTGTGTTATGTTCCAATGAATTATCTTCCTCTTGTCGATTATTGTTTTCATCAAACTTTATGGGCTTCCACTATAAAGAGTAGAGTAGATTATTATATTGTCTTTTAGGAAATTACATGAGATATTAATCTACAAGAAAGTCTACAGGTTTGTGAATGTTTCCCTTTGTTTTCCTTGTTGTTTTCACATGAAACTTCCATATCTAATCTGCTCTTTTCCATGTTTCAGGTGGTGTGTTTTGAATTCCTCCCTCTTCAGGTGAGTATGGGCCTATTCATAGCACATAATAGGAACCCAATAGGAACAAAACAAGTGTAACTCACTAGCACAACACTAGTAACTATGTCTTTTAATTCAATTGGTAGGGGACATGGATTCAAGAAAAATAGGTTGGAAACTAGCTTCCCTTACTCCAACGATTTGTAAGGCTATCCAAACTTCTGTTACATTAATTAAAAAAAAAAAAACAATAATTATATTATGTTTAATCATATGTCCATCCAATCATGTTCCTTCCATGATAGTGTTACAATCACAACCATTATTTAATAAGCATGGGTAGAACAAGGGGATGGTACATGCACCCATCACTAATAGTTATTCCCAAAATCTTATACAGAGTTTTAATATGAATTCCCATCAACAATATCATTTCTCTTTGAACCCTACTTCAGGTATCCTTTTCAAACATTGCTTTTACACTTGTGTCACTCATTTTTCTTATAGAATTCAAATTTCTAGTCAATTTGGGATGTGAAAAAAAATTGATTTTTCTAATCCTTCCAACCAAGAGCTTCAAATTTAATTTTCCTCATCATACAATTTTGGATATCAAATCTCTTAAGAAAACATCATCACCATCATATTTAGGAGTCATATGAAAGGATATACTTGAGTCCACCAAGCATGCCTCATGATCTACATGTGTACTTGGATATGTCACTTAAACATACCCTCCTTTAATGAGGAGGATTTGTATTCTATAGGAGAATCATCATATCCCTTCCCTTTCTTAGAAATTTTCGATTTATTGTCTTTCTTGTGATTCCCTTCTTTTCTACATCTCTGACACACCTTTAAGAATATTCCTGCAGATTTATATCTTCCTCTAGATTTGGATCTCCCAATTTAGGAATTATTTTTATTTCTATTATAGAATTGTCCACCTACAAATAAGGTATTTTTGTTTTGAATTTATATATTTTTCCATCTCATCTCCTTTGACAACAAGAAAAATACTATATCATTGAAACTTAAAGTAGTTGCATTACTACCTATGACAATAATCAAAATATCCCATGAGTCTATGTAAGAACAGAAAAATTTGATACACTAATATTCATCTAAAATATTAATATCAATATCTAATAGCTAAATTACGAAAATATTGAATGTGTTTATATGCTATTACACTAAGTTTCCAGTATCATCCTCGGGTTATACAATTTGTTTTTTAGGAATAATTTGTTCACCAAAACTTTAGACTGATACATAGTCCTTAACTTGTTTGATAATGCATTTTCTATAGACTCTCCTAAAATATTTAGCAATATTGAATCAAGGATACATAATCATATTATGATCTTTTCCTTTCAATCCAACTTGGTATGATGTTTTGTCGACATACCTATTGGTGCAATACCTAGATCCATAGTCATCCATTGATATTTGTCAGCAATGAACATTCCTTTTTGAGATTACACAATGAAAGACTTTGCTAATTAAATTTCTAAATCTATATCTTTGAACCACTTTCCATTTCTTTTCACCACAATAATTTATTTTAGAGATCTCACATTACAACAGGGCCTACCATAGGCACGAATAAATTCCCTTAGCCACAAAAGTTTCCCCTTAAAGCCAAAATACTTTTGATACCAAAAATAGGTTTCAATAATGTATAATTAATTTCTATGAATATATTCTTAATAAAATAAAAAATATATTATTACACATTAACACACGTATTTTACCCTAGAGATATAAATGAAGAAAACTAGAAATATTTTTTAGGACATTCCCTTTTATAGTATTACAAAATACTATGTGTGTGTGTGTGTGTTTGTCTTATGAAATCCATAAAACAACAATAATTACTTAACCAAAAATACAAAACCATGGGATAAACGACCATGTATCAAAAAACTACTAAATGTGAAAATTATGTACCAAAAATGGACACAAAAGATCACTTTCTTTATTTTTATTTTTTTTCGGGGGGTGTTGATGCCACTAAACCCCCTATAGCCCCCTCATTGTACCCAAAACAGAGATTTTAATCCAATATAAGACATACCCAACAAAGAAAGGTGTGAAATTTCAATGGTCTCATAAATGTGAAGAAGCATTTCAACACCTGAAAATGTTATTAGCAAGTGCACCAATACTAAGGATAACTAGAATAAATGAAGATTTTATTGTATGCACTCATACATGCAAGGGAAGGCTTGGAGGATTCGTCATGCCAAATGGGCATGGACATATAATAGGTTATGAGTAAAGAAATTTTTTTTCACATCAAAAGTGATCACCTAGCCATAATTAATTAGTTGGATCGAAATATGCCTTGTAGTACGAGTTTTTATACATTAAAACCCACTTTCACCTAGGGAAATAGCCTAAGGAGCCACTTGTCCTAAGTTATTTCCATCAATCAATTTACCTACATGAGAATAAACCATAAATTTATTGTGTTATTTTTAATTTTTTATCCATTAGTGTGAAAATAATTCAACATATTTTCACTGACATTTTTAGTTTCTAGAGGAATAATTCAATAAATCATTTATTTATTGATTACTTCTTAATTCTTTAAACATTCTCATATAAATTTTTTATTAAATAGTTATTTGTAAATGATTTCTAGCCCATTTTACTATTCTCGTATAAATAATTTAATAAAACCATTTGTTTATTAATTATTTCTCATCAAATTACCCATTTTTATTAAGTAACTAAATAAATCATTAAATTTTGAGTCAATTATCTAAATAAAAGTTATTCACCATTACTTTGACCTTTTCATCTCATAAATAATAATAAAATTCCAAAATGGATTAGATCTTAATATGGTCCAACAAACATTTAATTGTTTGACCACATCAAATCTAACCTTCTAGGACAATTGGCATTGTTAGAATGGCATCAATATGTTGGCATTTATGACAATTTGAGTGCACTTGAATGAATGAATGAGATGGTTATGTTGCATTGGAAGCATATGTTGGATTCCTACAGTTGAGTGATGAAGTGCATTTCCTATTTTAGCTGGAGTTGGAGCCTATCAATTAGTGCTAGGATATCATGGTGAGTACTCTGGTAGTTGCAATCATTATTAGAGAACCATCATATTAGGAGGATAAATGAAGAAGCTATAAATATTATAATTATGATGGTTAGATGGAATATTATTTCAGGGAAGTTCTACCTTAGCATATTAGCTCAGATTCTCTTACAAATGGTGCAGTTGGATAATGCTCAAAAAGAGCTTTCCAATGGCATGTTGAAGTCTGAAAACGACATCATGGATGCAAAGAGATGACTAGTCAAATTTAGCAATACAAAATTCAAATGTTGATAATTTGGCCATGGGCCCCTCAACTTAGTAAGCATTCAGGTGGCAAGAATAGCCACGTGGGCACAAAGGTGGACTAATAAAAAATCTGAAGAAGGATAGCATGGGTCCCACATGGGACATGTAACCCTGATAATTTCTAATGTAGTCACATTTTTTATTTCTAGGGTAACGAGATCTAGGAAGCAATAAAATTCCCATCTACTCTTGCCATACTTCCCATCTGAACCAAAGGAATTTGACAACATGGGCTCAGATGTTGTATAGTTGGAGCAACATGTGGGTCCAAGTTCAAAAGGGATTGCATAAGGGATTTGACTAGCATGAATACATATATTCAAGAGTTCCCATAGGGACACATCACCTGAATGGTTATTCCTTGGGAGTTTCCCTTATAGATAGAGCCTAAATTATTGGGGTAAATGGATCACAGGGTGAGCTAGTGTATAAAAGTGGTAGGACCCTATAATACTAGCAAGGAAACATAATCCCAGGAATTTTCATATTGGCACAAGTCTACATTCGGGAGGTCCCGCAGGACACATCACCCTAGAGGTATGACCCTCATGATTTAAAAAGGGGTTTAGTTAAAAATTTCCAAGGAGATACATCTAGGAGATGGAGATGCACTGCAGGAATTTAATGAATAAATTTTTGTCCCGACCTTATAATTTTTTATAAATAAAATCATTGAAAAGAAAAAATCTCTCACCCCTCTTTACCTTTGTATTGGTGATATGACAAAAGGCCACATGGTTCATTCCAATTGGATGGCAAAGATTAGGTGGAAGCACTAGTGATATAGATAGTGGTAGATAACATAAGTGGCTTAAAGGCGTGAGACGATGTCCGCATGACATCTGTATTTGAAAGCCTTGGGAAACATGGCTCCATTTGGATGAGGACACATGGCATGAAGATTTGGAATTTTCGAGTGTCCAAGTGGGAAAAAAAGGAGTGTCATGTGGCACTACTCAAAAAGTAACACCCTGTATTGCATGTATAGGTGGAAAATAGGTTAACAGAGGTGCAATGTGGATGAAAACTTAATCTTGAAGGTTTTTGGAAGTGATGTAGGGTGATATCACCCTAATGTTTTTATGCCAAAAATTATTGAAGGAGCACCATAAGAAATCATTGGGGCATCAAAATTGGGACAAAGATATTGGTGGAATTTAACTATTTTGTTAGCTGACGAAAGGTGTACCCAACGATTTTTTTTTGGGCATAGAGAGTGTTAATATGTCTAGGAGCACATAGGGAGAGATAGTGTGAATGATCTACTTAATTTCTTCATCCTTTAAAAAGGGGGTTGTGTACATAATATAAAGGGAGTTGGATTCTTTTTAACAACATGAATGGGTGGACAATGCTTAGACTTACCAATAGTCCACTGCATTTGGTAGTTTCTAGGGTTCATAGTTCTTAGAGATAAAAGGCATATAAATGGGTCAACAACAGTTATGGAGTAAGTTGGGTCATATTATGCGATTTTTTTCCAAATTTGAAGGCTTACTAAATTTGGAGCCTATGCCAAGTCCTATAAACACCAAAATTTATCTCAAAACCTCAAGAGGCTCACTTGCACAAAGGAATTAAAGACGATGGCACAATATTGTACTAGTGAGCAAAGTTTGATCAATGGATTGGGTGAATCTCATTACTATATTTATCAACTTCCTCATCTTAATTGTTCAAATGAAAATGAAATTTCAGTCATAGACTATGTGCACAAAATCAAAGTACACCCAGTGCGATGCAAATTAAATGAAAAATCCTTTCAGGAAATTTGAAGGAGAGAGGAGTCTCTATCCATAGTATGGGTGCCCATCCTTTATGATAATATTTATAAAACATATAATTTTTTAGGCAAGGGATTCCATTGCAAGGAATTTATGACTGTTGATGGCATGTTTTGAAGACTTTGTTGTGCCATACAGATTGGTAGTAGAGATTATACTCATGTTGTGAATGTGAAAGTCAATCATGCTAATTGAAGTATACCTTTGGACAATGAGGAGCTAACAAAGCTTGTGTCATTCCTTGAGTAGTAGAGGAACAAAACTCTAGAACATAGAGTTAGGTGGTGCTATGCAACATTGTTGTGTGTTGAGTGGAAGGAAGCAAATAATAAGGAGAACTCTAAGAGAATAAGAGTTGTTAAGAGAGATTGAGAGAACCTATGGAATATACAAGGTCAAGAATTGATATGCAAAGTGTATGAGGGTTGAGAGATGAGTGGAGTGTGCTACTAAAGAGTGGGCATAATGAGCATAGGGCATAGGACTATCCTAGTTATGTATGAGTGAAGGTTGCTAAAGAGAAAATAGGGCCAAGTTAATGAATGTAGAACTGAAATCAGGTCAAGTGGGTGCCAAAATAGAGGGAATTTTTTTCCTAATGTACTTTGTGTTGGAGCCTACAAAACAAGCAGTTTGTGATGCCATCTTAGTGGATGCTTGAATAGAGCTTGGAGGTTGGTGCCTCCTGCAAGTGGGTTCTTGCATAAATCCATCAAATTATGCTTCTGGTAAGTTGATTAGGTGTCTACAAAATCAAGGAGTTGGTCCTTCCTACTAGTGGCTGCTAGTAAACAATCTAATTGAGTTAGTGCTTCTTGCAGTGAGTGGGTGCTCATGAAACAATATTACGGAATTTGAGTATCAGCTTAATATTTTCATAATAATAAATAAAGTTTGATGGTTTTTCCCTTTTTGGTTTCCATGTTAAATCCTTTGTTTTACATTTGTATATGTTGTTCATACTATTGATGTATGTATTCATGTGAATGGTTTACATTGTTGCCTATATATATTTTGTGGAATTCTCACATGAATGATTACAATATTAAATGGAAATATAAATCTAAGCATAAGAGGTAAAATTAGCTTTAGTACTTATTCATCCACTCTTAGTATTAATTTTTGTTTTCAACAATTGGTATCAATGCTAGGTTACTTAAAGAACAACTTAACTGCCTAAACATAGATATAAAAGAAACATGGCTAATCAAGTTTTTCTTGGACTAGAAGGAGTTCCATTTTTTAGTGGAGAAGGCTATGTTCTATGGAATATTAGAATAGGAGCCCATTTAATGATTATTAATTTAGATGTTTGGTTTTCTATAGAATATGTAGATAAGAATGAATTTAATAAAGAATCCAAGGAGATTATCATGAAAGGGGTATCAAAGTCAAATGCTAATAAAGTGAGACATAGTGATACAACAAAAGAAATGATGGAAAAATTGCAATGTTTGTATGGAGGTTAAATTCATGAATCCCAAGCGAAGGTTGAAGAACCTAGATTATCAATAAGAGAACCAAATCACAAAGAAGTTTTTACTGGAGATGAGAAGAATAAAAGAAGGAATCAGAAGAAGAAGGCATGCAGAAGGGCAATACACAAAAGACTGGATATCTTCCTCCCAATGTGCAAGTTTCCTCTCATCACTGTCAAGATGATTATGAGGAGTCAGAAGAGAGGCCAGGCTACACAAAAGGTACGTTATTTTTTAGCTACAAATGTAAAGAAATAGTTCAGTCATCATCTAGATGTTCCTATACATCATTTGAAGATAAATATTTCCATGCATCTAGTAGATGTGATGATAGACCGACTTTTGTATCAATAGCTAATGAAGGTACCTCTGAAGAAGAGGAATGAACACTCCATAAATAAATAGGAGAGAGGTCCTCTAAGTGTTCATTCATAAAAGATAATAAGGGCATTGTTGGTAGTGATGGAGAAGGAATACTCCTCAAACACTTGGAGTATTCCAAAGACTCGGAAAGGAATCTAGATCTTTGTGATGATACTAAAGAGAGAGATCTAGATCAAAATATTTATTTTAGGAAAAAGATCATCTTCGCATTAGAAGATATCAAGGAGCTTTAAAAAGAAAACCTAAAGAAAAATGTGTTGAAAATAGCAACAAGAAATGTTAAAAATAGAATCCACAAATTCCAATTTAATTTGTCCTTGAATTAAATTGTGAATTAAAATTGTAATTCTTCTCTCATAGAAACTTGTAATAGTTAACTAAGTTAAGTTCACTTAGTTAACTTAAGAATTTTGAGTTGGAAGTCTTTTGGAAGTCATGTATATGTTCTCCCTAAATTTTAGGGGTCTAGGATGAGTTTAATTGTGAGTTGCAATTAGATAACTCATTTTATTAAGTTATGTTCAGTTAAATTAGTTCTAACTATTCGTGGAACTAATAGAGGATTAGTAGTCAGTTGGTGCACTAGTGCATCGACAAGTGTTACTCCTATTAACTAAAGATTCCCTCATCAAAAAATCATGCATTTTGATTATAAGAAAGATCCAGATGAGACTAGAGTGTAGGGGCAATTTACTATCAGTTGTATGATTTACTGAGTTGTATAGATCTTGCATCCAATTAGGAAGTCAACCTAGATTGTATTGTGTAGTTTTGGAAGCACTAGATTCCCATTAATATGGGTTAGTCAACCATAGGAATTGTGCAAGGAGTCCGGAGCTTAGAGAGCAGTAGAAGAAGCAAGAGATTGTCTTGAGAATGCTTGTGAGTAGGGAGATTCATCATACTGAGTGCTGGGATTGTTCTTGTGAGAACAAACATTGTATTATCATCTTGGATTTCTGATTAATGCAGTATATAAAGTAGAAATTTTGAGCTGTGGCTTTCCCCTCATACGTATTCTATTATGTGCCATCGAATTATCTTCCTCTTATCAATTAACGTTTTCATAGACCTTAATGGGCTTCTGCTGTAAAGAGTAGAGTATATTCTTGTCTTTTGTTTTAGAAAATTATGTGAGTTGTGAATCTAAAAGAAAATCTACATGGCTTCAGAGCTCAGAACTATATACTAGAGGATATTTCAAAGTTTTGGTTTCAGGGTTACATGTGAAATTCAAATTTTCATTTCATACTTTAGGATTGGTAGATGATGTTCTACGGTTTGCAGCTCGAGTATGCCTTAGATGGAAACTATAATTATATAACATAAAAGGACAAGATGTAGGCTGTGTTGGAGGATAATGGCTTGAAGGAATTCATTGATTAGGACACTCCTTAGCCACTAGTATTAGATGCTGAGAATTTGGCCTAATGGAAGAAGTGTGTGGCAAGGGCGAGGCAAATAATCCTTGAGGGAGTTCGAGACCACATTGTCTCGAGTCTCCATGGGAAGGAAACTCCGCATGCTATGTGGAAAGCATTGAAGGACATTTTCCAGAATGGAATTAACCATAGGAAGTTGGCACTAAAAGAAAAACTTTGAAAAATCGAGATGGAGGTAGGTGACTCAATTCCAAATCACTTGACTAAGTTCACTCGTTGTTGAGATGAAATTGGAAGTGTTGGAATCAATGTTTCTGAGGATGATATCGTGAGCGTAGCTCTTATAGGTCTCCCAAAGAGTTGGAATAGTTATCAGGACTCTGTTAATGGGAGGGAGAAGCTGCCAGATTGGGAACGCATGTGGTCAGATTTGGTACAATAACAGTTTCGAGGGAAAAATAGAGACGTGAACTCTTCTAAGGAAGTGGAAGAGGATTTCTCCTTAGTGAGTAAGGAAAAGAAGGCCAAGCAAAAGAACTTCCAAGGAGAGGTGGGTGGCAAGAATATGGACTTGTCGAAATTTATGTGTTTTCAGTGTCATGAGCACGGGAACTATGCCATGAATTTCCCACATAAGAAAGCAAGCAAGAAGGAGACTATAGTAACCACAAAAGGTGAAGCTCTAGCTTCACAATTCAAATGTGATTTCACTCTCATTGCATGCATGGCCAACACTGTAATGGGAGGCATGTGGTATCTTGACAGCAGTGCCTCATTCCATATGATGGGGAGCAAAGATCTCTTTAGTGATTTTGAGGAGAAATACCTCAAGCAGAGAGTAGATTTTGGAGATGACAAGGTATAGTGCTATAGGATTGGGCACAATTACTTTTTAGAGGGCTTCTAGCTCCCCTATCAAGACCACATATGTGATGTATGTTCCAAGACTAAAGAAGAATCTTGTTTCAGTCGTGGTATTAGACGACCATGGCTATGATGTGTTTTTAGTAAGGGAAAGGTTTTCCTTATACACATCACCATAAAATAGGTGAAACAGATCAATGCATGGGTCAAGAACTTGTATGATCTTGAGGTAAAAGATGCATGGAAAGTATTGAAGAACAAGGTAAAGGTTAGGGACTTGGTGGTTGAGAGGGATAGTAAATTACCTCTCAACATGCAGCCACAGAAGAAGCCTCTTGAGCAGCTTCAGGAAGTTGTGGAGAAGCCACAACTAGAGAAGCTAAGAGGAGACTCATTGGAGAGTTCCTCTCAAGTATAGAAGAAGCAATCTCAGAAGATTGTGGAGCAGCCACAATTGAGAAGCTGAGAGGATACCGAGTGGAGGCATCCACTCATGCATAGACCTCTAGTAGGGTAAATCTAGACCTAGGTGGGCAGAGAGATCAAATGTAGCCATGCCTCTAAGTGTGAGGTGGGACAATGTGAAGTGATAGTCCCAAGGCGGCTGAAATTGGGTAGGGTCCATTAAGACGTTTTATCTCATGGGTTGTACCTTGCTATGAGAGCCCAAAGTACATAGCAGTAGGAGGAATTAGTAGCGGTTGATGCAGTCAAATATTAGAGTGACAAAGGATTGAGTAGTCAGATATTGAAGAGCACATAGAAGGTTTGAAAACAATGTAGAAAGGAAAAGTAAGTAGAAACATAGAGTTTTTAGTCGACAGAGGTAGTAACAGTCAGAGACCTTGGTGACAGATGCATCATACTAATTCAAGTTGGATGTTTTTTTGGTTTTAGGAGTTGTTGTAGAAACAAAACTAGAGAGAAGTGTTGCATGTAGAACATTCCAGAGTTTCAGGATCAGGATCAAGTTGAATTCCTTACTTGTTGAGAGGGATTGCTGAAAATAGCAACAAGAAATGTTAAAAATAGAATCTAGAAATTCCAATTTATTTTTTCCTTGAATTAAGTTGTGAATTAAAATTGTAATTATTTTCTCATAGCAACTTGTAATAGTTAACTATGTTAAGTTGACTTAGTTAACATAGGAATTTTGAGTTGGACGTCTTTTGAAAGTCATGTATATGTTCTCCCTAAGTTTTAGGTGTCCATGATGAGCTTAATTATGAGTTGTAATTAGATAACTTAGTTTATGAGTTATGCTTAGTTAAAGTAGTTCTAACTATTTGTGGAACTAATAGAGGATTAATAGTCAGTTGGTCCACTCGTGCATCCACAAGTGTTATTCCAATTAGCTGAAGATTCCCTCATGAGAAGCTCATTCATTTTGATTATGAAAAAGACCCAATTAAGAATAGAGTGCAGGGACAATGTAATATCAGTTGTATGATTTACTAACTTGTATAGATTATGCATGCAATTAGGAAGTCAACCTAGATTGGATTACATAGTTTTGGAAGAACGAGATTCCCATTAATATGGGATATTTAGCCATAGGAATTTCACAAGGAATCGGGTGTTTGGATAGCAACAAAAGAGGCTAGAGATTGGCTTGAGATTTCTTGTGAGCAAGGAGATTGATCATGCTGAGTGCTAGGATTGTTCTTGTGAGAACAAGAATTATATTATCATCTTGGTTTTTTGAGTAATGCAATATAGATTGTAGGGGTTTTGAGTTGTGGCTTTCCCCAGATACATATTGTGTTATGTTCCATTGAATTATCTTCCTCTTGCCGATTACTGTTTTCATCAATCTTTATGGGATTTCGCTGTATGGAGTAGAGTAGATTCTTTTCTTGTGTTTTAGGAAATTACATGAGCTGTGAATCGACAAGAAAATCTACAAAAGGAGCAGCTATACAAATATGAGATTGTGAATGATAAGTTTAGAAAAGAAACTTTTTACCTTAATGGTCAACAAGAGGAAGCCAACAACTTGAATAAAAGGTTGAATAATTAGCCAAATGAAATGTAGGCCTATTGTCAGAGACTATAAGCTAAAGTAGTCTCATTTAGAAATGACTTAGAACAATCTATCAAAGAGTTGTCTCAAAATCAAAATCTTGAGAAGGGATCTAAGACTTCTTGGATGAGAGTAGAGACCCTCTCTCATCAAGGATGGTTTGGGATTCAAAGAAGATTCATGATCCAAGAGAAAAAGGGTCTAAGGCTCAACTAGCCAAGCAAAGGAAGTTGAAGGTTACAACAACAATAAAGGAAAAACAATTTTTGGAAAACAACAACAGTGAGGAAATCCATAACAACAAGAAAAGAAATAGCAATAGAATGTTAAGAAACAAAAAATGCATGCAAATCAAGATAAAAAGAAGCAAGAGGAAATAATTTCTCAAGATAGAAATTCAAACAGTCATGTAAGACACATCAAGGACTAGAAAAGGTCCTTTCCTCCTCAAGGACAAATTTCTAAAGGACAAGGTATCTTCAAGTATCAAAAGACCTTTTATGTTCATTTCTTTTATTGCAACAATTATGGGAATAAATCCATTGTAAGTGGCATGCAAGAAAACAAAATGCTTTGGATAGTAGCAACCCAAGAGTGCATATGATGCCCAAGAGGTAGTATAGTAGCATAAACAAGAAAATTGATTGCTACCCATGGAGTGGGTATGATAAGTACAACAAGAGAATAAATAGTGAAATTGTTGTGAAAAATAAAAACCCCTTTGTCCCATTCCTTTACCATGTTGAATTCTATAATTGTGGAAAATTTAATGGAATAAGGTAGCAAGTTGTAGATTTGTGTTGGGTTGTGGAGCATGATTATTTAGAGATCTTTGTTTCAACCGGATGTATACCCCAGGAAGATTGTACACCCCTCCACACAGGGGGGTGCGGGGGGGATCTTGTCCCCCCCTAGGGGTGTAGGGATACTAGTCCCTGCCCCGACTGGTGGGTCCGAGGGCTAGTGGTCCCTTGGTGGGGGTTTTGGGGGCACCGCCCCCGAAGCTAAAAACAGACGTAAAATTTCCTTGTAAAAGTATAGTAATTTCTAGGCAATCTGGGCCATTCATTAGGCAGATGATCTGACGGTAGAATTTATGTTTAGTTTAGGGTTTTTTGCCCTAGAAGGAAACCCCTCTCTTTGCATGAGGGTATTGTATCGAGGCTATTGAATATATGTGTATTCTCAGAGTGAGAAACATATAGGTGAGACTGTGAGAGAAAACAGAGGATATTACAGCGAATCTGTTGTAGGTTGTCTCTCTTCATTTTGCTAGATAATAGAAAAAGGACTGGCTATCGAGGGTGAAAGTAGCCCAAACTGGGTGAACCACATATATCTGTGTCTCTCTTCTTTTATGCGTTTTATGTGTTTATATTTTTGCAATATTTTATGTCTTGCATTTCTATATTATATAAATATTTTTCCAACAATATGGTAAGAACTCAGGTGTGATAAGGAAACCAAACTATGGTATCATAAGAGGAACAAATATGAATCAATTCCATAGGATTATTCCTAAAGAAAACGAAAGAAGGAAGACACAAGAGACTAGAGAAAATAAGATAGTGTTGGCTCAGAAGGAGTTGCTTTATTAAAAGAAACATGCATAATCCTTTGGTCTCAGAAAGAGTGACTGGTTAGGAAATGAAAGGTTTGCATCTAATATGAAGTACCATTGTTTCATTTTAGTAGAAAATTTGATTATGCCTAGAAATATTGAGTTCATGTAAACAAGTGGTTTGGTTTTCATGTTCCTTGGTTATCATTTGGGATCACCATGTCAAATGATAGTCCTTGGTTTAGTTGGAATAAAACTATGTGTTATGAATATCTATTTTTGAGAAAACATCATGGGAGTTCACTTGGTGCATTGTCCAATTGTTATCAAGTCATTGGTGCAATTAGTGTTAATTAAGTAGCAGTCTCTAATTGAAGAAGAATGATCTTATGGGGAGAAGATTTGTTGGTTAGGATAATTAGGAGGAGTCAACAAAGTCACTCAAACACTAGTAGCAGTGGAAATAAAGCCCAAATTCATCATTAACTATGGTATTTTTAGCATGGATTGTGTTAGTGCCTGTCAGTCATGTCAGTGACTTGCGATCAAATGTGCTCTTACATAGTTAGTTTTAGGGTTTCAGGCCAATTTTTTATAGTTTCAAAGAGTTTTTTCAATAAAACAATTTGGTCACTGGTTAACAAGCTCAATCTCTAGTATTCCTTTCCATCTCATGGTCAAATGACACTATCTTGGTCAATTCAAACATTGTTAGAAGAGTCACATAGTCACTATGTTCATAATTGGCCTAATAAGCATATGTTAGGTCACCACTAGGTCAATGGGTTAAATTTATGAAAGTTGTTATTTTTACCATTAAACTCATTTTATGAGGAATAATAAAGATAAACTTGGTAATTTATGCTTTTAAATCACGTTTTTCATTTCATTTTATTAAATTAAATACCATCATAAATATCATGAAGCTGCAAAGTGTCAAGTCCAAGTTATAATTGTTATGGTGGGTGCACGACCATTTGCAAAGAAAAAAACTTTTTTCTCAAGTTATAAAAGGACATCGCTCACTCTCATTCTCTCTCCATTTTCCCATTTCACATTCAAACCCTCAAATCGATCTAATTAAGGAGAGATTATTAGATAAAGAGATTTTTCTACATCCATAAGTTGAGTTCTCCATTGGTGTTGTGCAAATAACTTTGTTTTGCTACGCAAATGCCAGACAATTGCTCCATCATATCTCCAAGGTTGTGAGCTCCGTGGAGTGGTTTCCTTCATCATTTTCACATTTTGATACTACTAATACATGTTGGTGGTTTATCATAAGGCTCAATCCTCTCTGAATTCTCTATACTATGGTTGTTATGCTTCATGTCCATCTCCTAGGGTTTTTGAGTACAGTCTTCAACATTTTCATCATTTTCATGTCAAATTGCTACTAAAACTGATATACAACTATTTTTACACCATCATATATCCTAAACACACCCTCCAAAACACCCTCCATCAAATCCAGTCTCAAATATCATCAGTTTTACCTAAACCCTAGATAAATTACACCTTCTAAACTACAACTTAAACTCACTCAAATCGTAAATTTCAACTTTCCTTGGCTTCATAATCTCCCTCACCTTTCCCCCAAATTTTCCTATATTTTTCCATTTCTCTATCCCCCTGATTTCCCTAAAATCCCTCACAACTATTCAAAATCCCCTATTCTTCCTAGAGACAAAACCCTAGTTTCTCTCCCAAGAGCTAAGTGTTGACATGGAATCTCAAACCTCTAAACAAAGGAAGCATATGGGAGGACATGTCATCAGATATGAACCTAGTTCAACCCATGAGGTCTTATCATCTCCCTTCATTAGAAAATAATTTGAAGATGAAGGTTGTCTTACATTTTGCCAAAGAATTGAGGAATTGAAGTTTCATGATCAATTGACTGGTGCTTTTGCCACCAAACTAAGAAAGGATAAAGTGACCATAGTAGGAGTTCAATTCACTTTTTCAAGGCAACTTATCTCTGCAACTACATGGATCCCAAACACTGGAGAAATTTGGTTCAAGAGAGAAGACCTTGACCTTCAAAATTACAAATTGTACCTAAAGGCACCATACAAGGCAAATCCAATATATATTTTTCCTTTCAGATAGTTGTTAGAAAGATATACCCTCTCATGAAAATGATCATGAAGTACTTCACATGTGACGGTAGGTATTCAAGGTTGTATAAATACCACATGAAGCTTTTGATGCATTTCATTGGTGTTCAACAAATAAATTTGTCTCATTATCTGTACAAAAGTATGATTAAAATGATAGAAAAGGTACAAAAGCTAGGAGAGAATCACCATAATAGTTTGTTTCATCATGGCTTAGTGAAAGTGCTAGTTTGTCATCAGTTAGCACAGGAAAATTTGTCTTGGGATCACTTTTCAAGTTCAATTTTCCCTCCATATTCTTCAGCTATGTCTAGTGATGAAACAACACCTTCAAGCTCACTAGTGCAGCAAGAGGTTGCTTCTTCAAGCAGACCAACCAAGAGGAAAGACAGGGAATAAGTGTCTCAAACATACACCAAGGGTGATAGGCTTGTGTTTTCTCAAAGGATTGTTGAAAGGGCCAATCCAGCAGTAGATGAGCTGAGAGCTTCCTCACAACATGAGGAATTCTCTCATCTATGTGCAAATGTTTCAGATATGGAGAAAGGATATGAGGGCATAATTTAATATTAGCTCATAAGGAATAAGGAAGCTAAGAACAATAGGTTGGAAGGCAAGTTGATAGAGGTGAATTCTTTAATAGCATGCTTGCAACAAGATAACATGTAATTGAAAGTGAACCAAATCATCCATGATAAACAAGTAAATTATTCAAAGAAGGAAGATGTAAAGGGAAAATCATTGGCTAAATTTAAAGTATCTAAGGGTAAAGGAAAGCAAAGTACATCAGGGAGAACAAGAATAAGAGCATCCAAGAGAGCCTTTGAGCTACAAAGGGAGGTTTCTCCACCAAAAGAACATATTACTATAGATGACCTAATCACTAGAGAAATCAATGAAGATAGGGTATATTGTCTTGATGAGGTCAATGGACACATGGAGAAGCTCCTCAAGAAGGCAAATAGGGACAATAACGTGCTATGGCATATGGATATGCATTAGTACATAGGAAACAAATTATCGCAAGTCAAAATCAAGCATTTGAAGGAGAAGCTCAAGGAAACCCTAACAAGCCAAAAGGACAAGGAAAAGTTTGATTTACTTGTTGAGGCCTTCCTCATGGAATAACACATCATATTATAGCTTCACTCATCAATTTTGAGAATATTTGGAAAAAATTTTGTCATTTTCAAAATTTTGATGTTTTTTTGCATATTTTAAAAACACAATGGCATCTATAAGCATGACGCCTTAGCACTACGCTTTCTCTACAGACCTCCAATGAAAAAAAAATTGTATGCTTGGATAGATAATCACCTATACTTATCAGATAACTACATTTCCAAAGTTGTTGAAAGATAAATTGGGAGAAAAAGCCAAAAAATAGATCAAACAGGTTGGTTGTTTATCATAAGTCTCAATCCTCACTCAATTCTCTCAATTGTGCTTGCTATGCTTCATGTCCATCTCCTACAGTTTTTTAATACAATCTTCAAGGTTTTCATAATTTTCATGTCAAATTGTTGCTAAAACTTGTATACAAATATTTGGACACCATCATCTATCCTAAACACACCCTCCCAAATACCCTCCACCAAATCCACTCTCAATTCTCATCATTTTTACCTAAACCCTAGATAGATTACACCTTCTAAACCACAACACTATGTTTTTCTTGTTTGGAAAGCTTACACTCACCCAAATCCTAAATTTCCAATTTCCCTAGCTTCCTGAAATCCCTCACCTCACCCCCAAATTTTCCTATAATTTTTCCATTTTTCTATCCCCCTTATTTCCATAAAATTTGTCATAAATATTAAAAATCCCCTATTTTTCCTAGAGTCAAAACCCTAGTTTCTATCATAAGAGATAATTGTTGACATGGAATATCAAACCTCTAAACAAAGGAAGCATATGGGAGGACATGTCATTAGATATGAACCTACATCAACCCATGAGGTCTTATCATCTCCCTTCATTAGAAGATCATTTGAATATGCAGGTTGTCTTACATTTTGCCAAAGAATTGAGGAATTGAAGTTTCATGATCAATTGACCAATGCTTTTGCCACCAAACTAAGAAAGGATAAAGTGACCATAGCAGGAGTTCAATTCACTATTTCAAGGAAACTTATCTCTGCAGCTATAGGAATTCCAAACGTAGGAGAAATTTGGTTCAAGAGAGAAGACCACAACCTTCAAAATTACAAGATGTACCTAAAGGCACCATACAAGGTAGCTCCAACATATATTTTTCCTTTCAGACATTTGTTAGAAAGATATACCCCTATCATGAAAATTATCATGAAGTAATTCACATGTGAGGGCAGGTATGCAGGGCTATTTAAATACCACATGATGCTTTTGATGCATTTCACTGGTGTTCACCAAATGAGTTTGTCTCACTATCTGTACAAAAGTATGATTAAAATCACAGAAAAGTTACAAAATCTAGGAGAGAATAACCATAATAATTTGTTTCATCATGGCTTAGTGAAATTGCTAGTTTGTCATCAGTTAGCACAAGAAAATTTGTCTTGGGATCACTTTTTAAGTTCATCTTTCCCTCCATCTTCTTCAGCTTTGTCTATTGATGAAACAACACCTTCAAGCTCCCCAGTGCAGCAAGAGGTTGCTTCTTCAAGCAAACCAACCAAGAGGAAAGGCAGGGAAGAAGTGTCTTAAACATACTCCAGAGGTGATATGCTTGTGTTTTCTTAAAGGATTGTTGAAAGGGCCAGACCTACAATAGGTGAACTGAGAGCTTCCTTACAACATGAGGACTTCTCTCATCCATGTACAAATGTGTTAGATATGGAGAAAGGATATGATGGCATTATTGAAGATCAACTCATAAGGAATAAGGAGGCCGAGATCAAGAGATTGGCAGGCAAGTTGATAGAGGTGAATTCTTCAATAGCATGCTTGCAACAAGAGAACATGCAATTGAAAGTGAACCAAATGATCCATGATAAACAAGAAAAATTTTCAAACAAGGAAGATGTAAAGGGAAAAGAAGTGGCTAAATTGAGAGTATCAAAGGTTAAAGGAAAGAAAAGTACATCGGGGAGAACAAGAACAAGAGCATCCAAGAGAGCCCTTGAGCTACAAAGGGAGGTTTGTCCACCAAAAGAATAGATTACTTTAGATGACTTAATCACTAGAGAAATCAATGAAGATAGGGTATATTGGCTTGATAAGGTCAATGGACACCTGGAGAAGCTCCTCAAGAAGGAAAATAGGGACAATAATGTGCTAAGGCATATGGCTATGCATTAGTACATAAGAAAAAAAGTATCCCAAGTGAAAATTAAGCATTTAAAGAGGAAGCTCCAGGAAACCCTAACAAGCCAAAAGGACAAGGAAAAGTTTGATTTCCTTACTGAGGCCTCACTCATTGAATAACACATCATATTATAGCTTCACTCATCAATTTTGAGAATATTCAGAGAATTTTTCATGATTTCAAAATTTTGATGTTTTTTTGTCTTTTAAAAACATAGTGGTAGCTATAAGCGTAGCGCCTTAGCACTACTCTTTCTCTAGAGAACTCCAAATGACGAAAAAGTTGTATGCTTAGATAGTTAATCACCTATACTTATCAGATAGCTACGTTTCCAAGATTTTTGAAAGATAAATTAGGATAAAGAGCCACAAAATAGGTCAAAAGGTCACTTTCTGCCACTATTATGAAGCAGGTGGTGTGCTTATAGAGACACCTTGGGAGAATCAATTTTTGAAGTCCTTCCCATGGGTAATTTTCAAATACTAAAGTTGTTATGGAATCTAGACTGGAAATTATAGTCGAATGTTCTCTTAGATTTCAAATTTGACTTCATAAAGGCTTCTGAAGGCCTCCTGCAAAATGGCACTTCGCTTATGCCTGAGTGTGTTGCGCTTATGCCTAAATGCGCTACACTTATGCCTGTAGCAGTATTTCTCAGGTTATTTTCCTTGGATCTTGGTTTTGTGATGTAATTTTGATATTTAAAGTCTTCATGATGTAATTATGTAATAACTTATCATGATAGGTTTTTTCTGTGCTTAATTAGGCCTCATAAATGAAGCAAAACCCAAATCAAATACTAAGAGAAGAGTTTGTCTTTGACCTTTTCACTCTCTCTTGTTGGTTGAGAAATTATTGGGAATCATTCCACCACTTAGGGATTCGACCACTGAAGGTGGGGAAATGGTTTTTTCGAGTCTATATGTATCATTTATCATTCAAAGAGAAGGGTTGGACTTCAGAGGAGAGGACTTATATCTTACGCTTTCATACAATTAATCAAGGAGCAGTTGCAACTATTTTTCAAGAATACTTGTGCAGTGAATTTGTGGTGTTAGTTTCCTTCTATATCAGTTTCTTATGAGTGAATTCATCTCCCTTAACATGTTTTTCTTTTCTCAATGATTTTCCTAACATTTATAAAGGTAGAATTCTTTAGATTCAAATCTTCGTTTATGTGGAAAATCATGTTTGTGTATTTCTTCTTCTAGATTAATGAATTTATGGTCATATTTGATAATTATGATTTCTTAAGCCTTCAAACCCTACACTACATTAACCAAATTCTTAAATCCATTACAAAACATTGTTATCTTGCTCTTTATGCTTGCTACTAAAAACATTTTGAGACCTTAAACTAATTTCTCTTTCTCATCTCTAGGCGAGCAACCTATAAACCCTAAATTTTTAAAAACTCAAACCTAAACTTTTATATCTAGCCTAAAATCCATTTCTCTTCTAGTCATTAATTGAGAAATCCTTAGAGAGATCCCTCTTTGATTTAGTAGGGCTAACTACTGAACTGCAAGTGGTTTGAAGTTACCTCTTTCGATCTCCTCCTCAACCTGGCACATTGTAGGGGGTAACATTTTGGCGTCAGTGTCGGGGAACAAAAGATCATATCTTCCCTTGGAAAGAACAACAAGGATCAAATCTAATTGATGATGGTGAACATTAAAGACACAAGAAAGGTTGTGCATATTTCACCTTGTGACTCCAGTGTTGATGAATCCAAAGGTTTAGAATTGTCATGGCGACTCCACTGTTCAAAAACAGGTAGTTTGAAGAACTTCTTGGTGACTTAACTATTTTCAAGATGGATTCAGTAGCTTGAAGGTATACTCCTATGAATCAAGCTCATATTCCTGGTTTTTCGAATTGAATTCCTTGCACAGATTGGCAAACTAGATTTCCCAAATTCATAGATGGAAATGAGGATGAGGCTACTCTGCATCTAATAAATTTCATTGGAATATACATAAGCTTGGAATTAGTTCTCATGAAGATTATTTGATGAAGAGGTTTATGGTTACCTTGGAAGGGAAATAAAGATCATGGTATGAAGGTTTTATTGCATATCTTAAAAGTATTAATGATATCAAATGTATGGATGATGAAGAGATCATTGGAGCCTTCTATGATTTTCCTTCCAATGGTAATCTGAAGAAGCTAATCACTTTGATACACGAGATCATGCTCAACACATAGTAGCCTCCTCTTTAATTGATGAAGAAATAGATGATGAATATTGTCTAGATGCTCATAAAGATTCCCCACAGGAAACAATTCTGGCAGCAACACAATGCACTTATCAACTAGAGGTTAAGGAAGAAATTCAATAGCCTGAAATTAATCAAGAAGAGGAGAATAATGACAAATAATAGGTTATTTCAGATCCTCTAGGAGTACACATTAGCACTGTAGTTGTCGAAAAAGTCCTCTTTCCAATCATCAGGTAAAAATAATTGAGCATATCATTGAAGAATCATTTAATAATTTGCAGTAGCCTTTCCAATCTTCAAGCCATCAAGATATATATAAGGATGTTCTTTGCAGCTCTCCTACATTCCTTTCCTCTTATGAGTTTTTAATTTAGGAAGAAATATGTGCAGATCTGAATTTTGAGTTTGCTTGTGTAGAAACTCTAGAGAGTCATGATTTACCTATTGAGGTAAAAAATAGTGTACAACAACTTTGTTGTCTTGATTTTGATGAACATATTCAGCAGCCTTCAAATTATCAAGATATAGAATTTTTTCAAAGCTTAGACAATTCTTTTTCTGACATACATGAAAAGACACTTGTAGAAATTTGTGTTCATGTTGATTTTTGTACCTCAATTGAAGATCTGTTAGAACATACAAATCTTGTCTATGATTTGGATGGTGTTGAAGATCACATTTTTGCATTTCCATTTAAGAAGGATCGACCAAAATAAGAAGAACAATCAATCATTATATTTAAAGGCACCTCCCTTCTTTTTGTTGATCAACAAGATGTAATGTTTCATGATTTTCAAGACCCCATGGGTAGTCTTTTGCAATCATCAGAAAAAGTGGAGTTTGTTTTACTAAAAAACATGGTTTTTGGACTTAGGTATCATTTTGAGTTACCATCTTCTAAATATTTCTTTATGCTTGGTGGAGTTGAACACAAGCATCAGTCAAGTACTCATGTACTTGATCGGTTACACTGGATCTTTGACTTCACTTGATCAGATCGTTTATGGATCATTTAGAGTAGGTAAGGTGTGATGAATAAGCTCAACATTCTAAACATATTTTTCATTGTTAATTTCCAATAGCGTTTTTATTTGATGATACAATTCAATTTTTAGTTTAATTTGAATCAGTTTGAAGATTGTAGCTACAGTGAATCCATTGCCCAATGAATAAGGCTACCTGATCTATGGTTTTCTTGACACCTCCAAGGAGATGTCATCCCCAGCTAGAGCTAATGCTAATGTTTATCAGTCATTCCATTCACCAGGGATCAAATGTGCTCTTACATAGTTATTTGTAGGGTTTCATGTCAAATTTTTGTAGTTTCAAAGAGTTTTTCAATAAACAAATTGGTCACCCGTTAATAAGGTTAGTCTCTACTATTCCTTTCAGTATCATGGTCAAAGAAAACTATCTTGGTCAAGTCAAATCATTTATAGAAGAATCCCATAGTCACTATGTTCATAATTCGCCTAATAAGCCTATCTTAGGTCACCACTAGGTCAATAGGTTAAATTTTTTAAAGTTGGTGTTTTTACCATTAAATTCATTTTATGAGGAATAGTAGAGATTAACTTGGTAATCAAGGTTTTTAAATCATGATTTTCATTTCATTTTATTAAATGAAATACCATCATAAAGATCATGAAGCTACAAAGTGTCAAGTCCAAGTTATAATTGTTATGGTGAGTCCACTATCATTGGAAAGGAAAAATTGATTTTCTCAAGTTATAAAAGGCCATCACTCACTCTCATTCACTCTCCATTTGACCATTTAACTTTCAACTGCTCAACTCCATATAATCAAGGTGATATTGTTAGATAAGGAGAGTTTTCTACATCCATAAGTCAAGTTCTCCATTGGTGTTGTGCAAATAACTCTATTATGCTATGCAAATGCCATGGAGTTACTTCATCATCTCTCCAAGGTTGTGAGCTACCTTCTATAGTTTCCTTCATAATTTTCACATTGTGCTACTAATAATATAGGTTGGTGGTTTATCATATGGCTCAATACTCTCTCAATTCTCTCAACTATGCTTGTTATGATTCATGTCCATCTCCTAGGGTTTTTGAATATAATATTCAAGGTTTTCATTATTTTCACGTCAAATTGTTGCTAAAAATTGTATACAACTATTTCTACACCATCATATATCCTAAACACATCCTCCCAAACACCCTCCATCAAATCCGCTCTCAAATCTCATCAGTTTTACCTAAACCCTTGACAGATTACATCTTCTAAACCACAGGACTACGTTTTTCTTGTTTGGAAACCTTCCACTCACACAAATCCTAAATTTTCATTTTCCCTAGATTCCTAACCTCCCTCATCTTCCACCCAAATTTTCCTAGAATTTATCCATTTCCCTATCCCCTGCATTTCCCTAAACTCCCTCATAAGTATTTAAAATCCCCTGTTTTTCCTAGAGTGAAAGCCCTAGCTTCTATCTTAAGAGCTAAGTGTTTACATGCAATATCAAACCTATGAACAAAGGAATCATAGGGGAGTACATTTCATTAGATATGAACCTACATCAACCCATGAGGTATTATCATCTCCCTTAATTAGAAAATCATTTGAAGATGCAAATTGTCTTACATTTTGCTAGAGAATTGAGGAATTGAAGTTTCATCATCAATTGACTAGTGTTTTTTCCACCAAAGTAACAAAGGATAAAATCACCATAGCAGGAGTTAAATTCACTATTTCAAGGCAGATTATCTCCACAGCTACAAGGATTCCAAACACTAGAGAAATTTGGTCCAAGAGAGAAGACCTTGACCTTCAAAATTAAAAGATGTACCTAAAGGCACATCTTGGTAGAACATATATTTTTCCTTTCAAACATTTGGTAGAAAGATATACCCCTCTCATGAAAATGATCATGAAGTTTTTCACATGTGAGGGAAGGTATTCGAGGGTGTCTAAATACCACATGAATCTTTTAATGCATTTCACTGTTGTTTAGCAAATCAATTTGTCTCATTATCTATACAGAAGTTAGATTAAAATGACAAAAAAGGTACAAAAACTAGGAGAGAATCACCATAATAGTTTGTTTCATCATGACTTAGTGAAAGTGCTTGTTTGTCAACTATTAGCATAGAAAAATCTGTCTTGGAATAACTTTTCAAGTTCAACTTTCGCTCCATCTTCCTCAGCTATGTCTAGTGATGAAACAACACCTTCAAGCTCACCAGTGCAGCAAGAGGTTACTTCTTCAAGCAGACCAACTAAGAGGAAAGATAGGGTAGAAGTGTCTTAAACATACTGCAGAGGTGATAGGCTTGTGTTTTCTCAAAGGATTGTCGAAAGGTCTGAGCTTGCAGTAGGTGAACAGAGAGCTTCCTCAGATCATGAGGAATTATCTCATCTAGGTACAAATGTGTCAGATATAGAGAAAGGATATGAGGGCAGAATTGAAGTTCAATTCATAAGGAATAAGGAGGTTAAGATCAAGAGGTTGGAAGGAAATTTGATAGAGGTGAATGCTTTAATAGCATTCTTGCAACAAGAGAACATGCAATTGAAAGTGAACTAAATGATCCAAGATAAACAAGAAGATTTTTCAAAGAAGATGTAAAGGACAAAGCAGTGGACAAATTGAAAGTATCAAAATGTAAAGGGAAGAAAAGTACATCAGAGAGACCAAGAACAAGAGCATCCAAGAGAGCCCTTGAGCTACAAAGGGAGGTTTCTCCACCAATACAAGATATTATTGTAGATGACCTAATCATTAGAGAAATCAATGAAGATAGGGTATATTGGCTTAAAAAGGTCAATGGACACCTGGAGAAGCTTCTCAAGAAGGCAAACAGGGATAATAAATTCCAAAGGCATATGGCTATGCATTTCTATACAAGAAACAAAGTATCCCAAGTCAAAATCAAGCATTTGAAGAAGAAGCTCAAGGAAACCCTAACAAGCCAAAAGGACAAGGAAAATATTGATTTACTTGTTGAGGCATCCATCATGGCATGACACATCATATTATAGCTTCACTTAGCAATTTTGAGAAGATTTGGAGAAATTTTTGTCATTTTCAAAATTTTGATGTTTTTTGTCTATTTTAAAAACATAGTGGTAGCTATAAGTGCATAAACTTGGCGCTACACTTTCTTTGCAGACCTCCAAATGACAAAAAAGTTGTATTCTTGGATAGATAATCACCTATGCTTATCAGATAACTACTTTTTCAAGCTTGTCTAAAGATAGATTAGGAGAAAAAGCCAAAAAATAGGTCGAAAAGTCGCTTTCTGCCACTATTCTGAGGCAGATGTTGTGCTTATAGAGATATCTTGGGAGACTCCATTTTGGAAGGCCTTACCATGGGTCATTTTCAAAAATTCAAGATGTTCTGGAAACTAGGCAAGAAATTCTAGTTCACGCTTCTCTCAGATTTCAAATTTGACTTAAGAAAGGCTTTAGAAATCCTCCCACAAGATGGCACTGCAGTTATGCCTAAGTGCATTGTGCTTATGCCTGAGTGCATTGCACTTATGCTTGAGTACGATGCACTTATGCCTAAATGCGCTGCACTTATGCATGTAGCAACCTTTCTCAGCTTATTTTTGCCAGATCTTGGTTTTGTGATGTAATTTCGATATGTTAAAGTGTTGATAATGTAATTATGTAATAAATTAGCATGTTGGGTTGCTTTTGTCCTTAATTAGGCCTCATAAATAAGGAAAAAATCAAATCAAAGTCTAAGAGAAGAGTTTTCTTTTAACCTTCTCACTCTCTCTTGTTGGTTGAGAGATTCTTGGGAACTATTCCACCACTTAGGAATTCGACCCCTGAAGGTAGGGAAATGGTTTGTTTGAGTCTATATGTATCATTTCTCATTCAGAGAGAAGGGTTGGACTTTAGAGGAGAGGACTTATATCTTATGCTTTCATACAGTTAATCAAGGAGTAGTTGCAACTATTTTTTAGGAATACTTGTGCAATGAGTTTGTGTTGTTATTTTCCTTCTATATGATTTTCTTATGAATGAATTCATCTCTCTTAACATGTTTTGATTTCCTTAGTGGTTTTCCTTACAGTTATATAGGTAGAATGCTTTAGATTCAAAGCTCTGTCTATGTGGAAAATCATGTTTGTGTATTTCTTCTTCTAGATTAATGAATTCATGGTAATACATTCTCATTATGATTTCCTAAGCCTTCAGAACCTACACTACATTCACCAAAATCTTAAATCCATCACAAAACATTGTTATCTTGCTCCTCTTTATGCTTGCTACTACAAACCTTTTGAGACCTTAACCTAATTTCTCTTTCTCATCTCTAGTCCAATAAGCTATAAACCCTAAAATTTCAAAAACTCGAACCTAAACTATTATATCTAGCCTAAAATACATTTCTCTTCCAGTCACTGACTAAGAAATCCTTAGAGAGATCCCTCTCTTGTTTAGCAAGGCTAGTTGCTGAACTGCAAGTGGTTTGAAGTTACCTCTTTCGATTTCCTCCTCATGTTAGGACATTTTTGGGGATAACAGATTCATGTAAAGATGCATTGGTAGATGAGAGTATTTAGCCACTAGAAAAAGAGAGGATCAATATCCATGAAGTTTCTAGAACTAGATGTGCAATAAAAAGAGGTAGTATATGTTCGTGGGACACATCATATATATCCAGTGCTCTAGAGAGGAGAAGCAACCACAAGAAGATACAAGGATAATTAATCTTTATATTAGGAATTGTCGTCCATTGACATTGATTTCATAAAGGGATGTTTGTCCTTATTTTATAAATAAAATTAAAATAAAATATTAGGAAACTTTTCTACTAATGCCTCATTTTGTAGGTGTATTTTCCCATGTTGTTTGTAGTTAAAATGGGATAGAAATATTGAACTGCCTCATCAAAGACATATCCACCTATTAGAAAAGGATTCTGAAAAGAAGAATGAGCAAACATTAGTTGCTCACAAGAATTATAATGGAAATTAACAACCTAGCCCTTAGACATTCATTGAAAGGAGGAGATAAAGAATATTGTGGCCCTTTGCCATTGATTTCAAATCATAGAGAAAGATTTTGGTGGTGCAAGAATGGGTAAGAAAGCTCAATGACAACCATTGATAAAAAGAAATCTTAAGGAGACAGAGATACATCATTGGATCCATCTTGTGGGAGGATGAGTCATTATGATGGCTAGATGTAGCATGAGGCATGTCCATCAATGTGGAGTAATGCGACATTTACATTAATTTCAAAGGGGAGGATTATTGGATTGTTGGCATTGTTAGGATGGCATCCATTTTTTGGCATCATTATGTTGGCATTGATGACAACCTGAGTGCACCCCAATGCATGGATGAGATGGTTATGTTTCATTGGTTGAGTATGTTAGCTTCCTACGTTTGAGTGATGAAGTATGCTTCCTATTTTAGTTTGAGCTTCAGCCCATCAAGTAGTGTTAAGATATTAGTGGGTAGTAGCTACAATATTTAGTAGATAACCATTGTAGTAGAAGGATAAGTGAAGAAGAAATAAATATTATAACTATGGTAGTTAGATGACCTAGGATTTCAAGGAATTTCTACCTTATCATATTAGATCTTATGCTCCTAAAAATGATGAAATTGGATAGTGACCAGAAATATCTTTCTAATCCTATGTTGAAGTTTGAAAAACACATCTTCGATCGAAATATATGGCTACTCAAAGTTAGTAGGCCAAAATTCAAATCTTGGTGATTTGGCTATGGGCTTCAGAGCTTAGTTAACACATGAGTGGAAGGAAAAATCATGTGGGTGTGAAGGTGGACAAATAGAAAGGCTCATGAAGGATAGTGCTAGTCCCAACCAAGACACATAACCTCGATGATTTAATCCAATGGTTCCCATTGGAGTTGAAAGTTTTATTTTTAAGGTAATAGGACTCAGGAAACAACAAAATTCCCATATACTACTACCAAACTTCCTATCTTGGCCTAAGTAATTGGAAAACATGGGCTTCAAAGCTGTATAACTGAAGAGTCATGTGGTTCAGAGCGTAGAAGGGATTGCATAAAGGATTTGACTAGCATGGATATATATATTCGGGAGGTCCCATAAAGCACATCACCCTAATGTTTATTCCTTTGGAGTTTCCTTTATATCCCGAGTCTAAATTCATGGGGTTACTAGACGATAAGGTGAGTGATCATATAAAGGTGACAGTTCCCTGACATATTGGCAAGGACACGTAATCCCAAGAGTTTCCATATTGAAGCAAGTTTGAATTTGGGATGTCCCACAAGACAAATCACCCTAGGGGTGTGAGCCTAACAATTTCTAAAGTAATGCAATTGAAAATTTTTGGGGGTATAGGTATTGGAAATGGATATGTATTGGAGGGATTTAATTTTCCATCCCAGCCTTATAATATAAAAGAAAAAAAATTATTGAAAAATTAAAGGCTTGGACCCCTCTACACCTCCATAGTGGTGACATAGTGTAAGGCCTCATGGTGCATTATGATTGGAAGAAAAAGATGAGGTGGAACCACAAGTGAAAATTATGGTGGAAGATAACATAAGCAACACAAAGGATCGATATGAGGTTAACATGATGTCATTTGTTGAAATTCCAAGACATGTGGCACCAATCAAATGAGGACACATTGCATGTAAATTGGGATTTTTAGGTGGTCAAGTGGACCAAAAAGGAGCTTCACATGGTACCACTCAGGAAGTAACACATGGCAGTGAGCGTACAGGTGGAAAAGATGTCAGTATAGGTGTAGCGTGGATAGAAACATAACCAAATAGGTTTTTGGAAGTGATGTAGGATGATATCACCCCGACATTTTTTACCTTGGAAATTATTGGAGGAGCACCATAAGGAATCATTAAGGTAATGTATTTGGGACAAAGATATTGGTGGAATTTAATTGTTCTTTCATCTAATGAAAGGTGCGTGTAGGGGTCATTTTTGTGTTCATTTCAAGTGGTTATATGTCCAATGACACATTGGATTAGACACCATGAATGATATTGATGCTTTAAAAAGGGGGGTGCATGCATATCACAAAGGGAATTGACATATGTTTAACAACATGAATAGGTAAAAAATGCTTAGACTTAGTAATTCTCCACTGCATTGGTAGTTGCCATAGTTGGTTGTTCTTGGAAATAAAAGGCGTATGAATGGGTCAACAATAGTTTTGGTGTAAGGGTCACATTAGGATTTTCTTCTCCAAAGTTGAAGGATTTCTAATTTTAGAGCCTCTATCAAGTCTTGTAAATGCTAAAATTGATCACAAAATCTCAAGAAGATCACTTACAAAAAGGAATTAATGATAATGGCACATCATTGTACTAATGAGTAGAGTTTGATCAATGGAGTAGGTGAATCTCATTACCATAATGATGGGTTTCCTCATCTTAAATGTACAAGTGAAAATGGAATCTCAGTTACATACCATATGAAAAGAATCATGATACACACAATTCCATGAAAATTAAATCAGAAATACATTCAGGAAGTTTGGAGGAGAGAGAAGACTTTTTCCACAATACAGGTGGCCATCCTTGATCATAGTATTTTAGAACATATCAATTTTTATGAAAAGGGATGTCATACCAAGGAAGTTATAAGTGTTAATAGCATGTTCAAAAGAACTTGTGCCATACATATTGGTAGTAGAGATCATACATAGCTGGCAAATGTGATATTCATTCATGTCGGAAGTGCTCCTTTGGATAGTGAGGAACTGATAGAGCCTAGATTGTTCCCTATGTAGAAAAGGAATGAAACTTTGGAACACAAAGTTAAATGGTGGTATGCAGCATTGCTTTTTGATAAGTGGAGGTTAACAAAGAATAAGAATAATTCTGAGTGAGTGAGAGTTGTTGAGAAGTAGAGAAATTTTTAGGTCTAAAATGGGTCTCCTACGGAATATTATAAAATAATAGTGCAAATAATAAAATAATATTGTATTACATCATCAAATTTTAGAGGGAAAAAAAGGAAAAAATACTTTTTCAACTTATCTCCCTACAGTTTTACTCAAATTTTGAGTGGGAGAACTCATTGGATGTGGAAGTTAATTCATAATCCAAGGAGTGCCCATGTTGCATACTTTTTATGGACTGTGCTGCATAAAAAATGAGAAATATATGGAAGACGTCATTACAATCACATCTTTTCATGTATTTCCTATTTTCCATGTAGCAGAGTTCATCGAAGGTATGCAATATGGGAACTCTCTGAATGAGGAATCAAATTCTACATCCAATGAGTGCTCTCACTAAAAATTTGAGTAAAACAATAGGGAGATAAGTTGAAAAAATAATTTTTTGTTTTTGTTTTATCGTTTTACTTTTTTACTCCGAAAATGGTAAATCATCCTCCATGGTTGACATCATCATCTTGAATCCTCTTGGTTCTTATAAAGTTGATGTTGGTTGTGTTTTTTTGTTTTGAGACACGTTTTTTACCTCAAAATGTCTCTAATGAGAGGGTGGGAGAGTCAATGGAATAGCCAAGGACAAGAAATGATATGCAAAGTGTATGAGGACTCAGACTTGAGTGGAGTGTGCTATTGAAGAGTGGGAAGAATGAGTAGAGGAAAGAGAATTGTCTAGGTTGTGTATGAGTGAAGGCTATTGAAGAGAACAAAGGGACATGTTGATGGATGCAGAGTTGAAATCATGCCAAGTGGGTGCCAAAACAAAGAGAAAATAATTTCTTTATGGACTGTGGGCTGAAGCTCACAAAACAGGGAGGTGGTGCTTCTATCTTACTGGATGTCTAAAGAGCTTGGAGGTTGGTGCCTCTTGCAAGTGGGTGTTTGCATAAATAAATGAGGTTGGTGCTTCTAGTAAGCTCATCAAGTGTCTACAAAAGAAGAGAGTTGATGGTTTCTGGTAGTGGGTTCCAACAAACAATCTAAGGGAGATGATGCTTCCAGTGAGAGGGTGCTAATGAAAACATTTAATGTAATATCAGTAGTGTCTTGAGATTTGCATCATAATAAATAAATATTGGTGTTTTTCCCTTTTGGGTTTCCATGTTAACTCCTTTTTGTTATATGAGTATGCTACTCATATTGTTGATGTATGTATTCATGTCAATGGTTTACATTTTTTCCTATATATTTTTCTATGAAATGCTCAAATGAATGGTTTCCAAGATTGAATGAAAATATAAATTAGCATAAAAAGGTAAAATCAGCCTTAATATTGACTCACCCCCCTCTCAATATTAATTATTGTTTCCAACAAGCCTAGCATTTTGTTATAAATAGAGTGACTTTCTCGTGTCATTCCACATGACCATTATGATCATCAAGATTATGATCCTGTGCTATTTGAGTGTTCTCCATTAGAACCTCATTATCTGTTTTTATTTTCTTTTGTGGCTATGTATTGTAAAAAGCAATGTATGAAGAGATGAATAAATTTCAGATGTAGGTTAAGGATTATATAGTACTCTCCCAAGGAGGAGACCTCTTTAGAAATTCTACAAGGAGTGCCTTCACAAGTGATATTATTTAATTAAAAATCATTTTTATTTTGGTAATGAAGTCTTGTATTCATTATATGCTTTAAATCTATTGTTTATTATTATTTATTATTATTATTATTATTATTATTATTATTATTATTATTATTATTATTATTATGTTGATCTAATTACAAATGAGGTTTATTGAATTATTTCTAGGTGAAATGGTAAAACGGGTTAGAAATAATTTATAAATAATGGTTTAATAAATTATTCGTACGAGAACGTTTAAAGGATTAAGGAATAATCAATAAATAAATGATTTATTGAATTATTACTATCGAAACAAAATATGTGAGTGAAAATAGTTTGAATTATTTTCACTTTAATAGGTAAAAATATGAGAATCATGTAAAATTAATAATTTTTTTGAGTTATTCTCATGCGAGTAAATTAATTAATGGAAATAAGTGAGGAAAAATGGCTCCTTAGGCTAACTCCTTAGGTAAAAGTGAGTTTTAATGTGTAAGAACCTATACTACATGTCATATCTATATTCGCCTAATTAATTATGGGTAGGTGATCACTTTTATAAACCATGATATATTCCTTAAAAATGTGGAGGCATTACCTCATGGTAAAAATATTTGATATGAGAACCAACCAAAGTGGTATAAAACATTCATTTAGACAATCAACTCTGAATGCTAGAAAAAAAATAGATGGATGACATTTTTAGATGATTATAAATGTTGAAATCAAGCACATAAAAAGTTAAAAAAGTGAAATGTTTGATGCACTTAACATAGGGGTGCATATAATTCATGTTATGTCCATAAGTATATGGAAATCTTATTTAAAAATCAGAATTATAGAGGGAGAAAATTCAGATCGGCAATGCATGAAAATAAAATATGGGATATAACAAGGTAATTTACAACCAAAGAATGGTAATTATGATATGGAATCCTCATGTGTAAAGGAAAATTTATGTGCTAAATTCTCAAGGGCTGAAAATAATAGTGTTGAGTGAGATGCATAAGGTTTATTGTGTTAAACAACCAAGGTATTATAAAATGATTTTAGTTGTAAAAAGCCAAATTTTTCGGCAAAGTATGAAAAGGAAGCAATTTATTATATAACCAAGTGTTTGGAGTGCCAAAAAGTTGAGGTTGAGCATAGACACTCAATTGGATTGTTACAACCAACACCCATTCATGTGTGGACATGGGAAATAATTTCTATTGATTTTACTGCAATGTTTTCCAAAATTTTCAGGTAGCATGGTACCATTATTGTAGTGGGTGATGATATTAATAATGTATCCCATTTTATTATAGTGAAAGCAACAAAAAAGTAGTAAAAATTACTGAAATTTATATGAAGGAATTTTCTAGGCTATATGGCATGCTTAAGGCGACTATTGTAGACTGGGGTCCCAAGTTTACATCAAACATTTGAAAAGGTTTGTGCAACACACACGGGAACTAAGTTGAATTTTAGTACAACATATCATCCATAGTCATATGGGAAGATGGAGAGGGTATCAATTAATTGAAGACATGTTGATGATGTCTATGATGGACAGACCTTCAAAAAGGGAAAAGTATTTGGACTTGTTGGAGTTTGCATATAATGATGAATATCAAGAATATTTTAAGATGGGCCCATTTAAAGTCTTGTATAGAAGAAAATGCACCACACCTTTGATTTCAGAAAATCCAATAAATAGTGCTTTTTCTGGTCCAAATTTGCTTAGAGAGATGGAAGAGCATGTGGTGAAAAATAAAAATAAAAAATGAAGGTTTATGAGGATAGGTAGAAAAGCTATTAGATAAGAACATGTCAAATAGGGAATTCAAATTTGGTGACCATGTATTCCTAAAAGTAAAGGCAAAGAAGAGTTCACTGAAATTGGGAAGTTGCTCAAAGTTGGAAGTGAAATTCTGTGGGCCATTTAAAATCATTGAAAGGATTAGTGTAGTTGCATATACAATTTCATCACAAACATCCATGCATATTCATAATCTATTTTACATTCATTAGTTAAATAGTATGTTCCTAGTGCTAATTTTGTAATTAACTCAAATATGATTTAAGTGGAGCCCAAGGGAGACATTTAGGTCCAACCAAAGGGAATTTTGTACAAGTTGTAGGTTCTCCATAATCTAGACATCACATTGGTAAAGGTGTAATGAACACAATTCAGTCCTGTGGATGCTACATTGGAGAATGAAGAATCCAAGAAGGAAGAGTGCACTCATCTTTTTGCACAAATTTGATTTTATATATGTATATAATGTACTAATTATAGCGCATAAATAAGGAGCAAGGGAATCTAACACCTCTAGGATGACTTTGTATGTGTTGTATATATCATGTTTAGGTTGGCGAGCAAAGAACTATTTTTGGGTTTCCGTGACCATGCACATTTGTGTTCAAATTGATATGTTAATTTTTATTTGGTTTTTAGCTAGAGTGCCTATGCAATTTTAGGATGGAAAGCCTACATGCTAAAAGGCTAGTGGGAATAATTATGTAAACTTCTAATTACATGAATATTAATAAAATAAGATGCAATTGTAGACCAAGTTAGACAAGAGAGTATGGGGGACTAAGACTACATGAATGAGAAAGGGGGGTAAGGGATAAGTAACAAAGGGTTTAAGTAAAGGGGATTAAGCTATTATTAAAATAATCCTAAGTAAAAAAATGAACATGTTTTTATCCTAAATCCATAAAGTGAATTTCATGAGTATCATTTGTCAAAAAGGGACATACACATAGAAGTGAGAGTTTTACTATTATTCCACCATTCCATGACATCGTTTTGAGGGGTGGGGGGTGATTGGGCTCCCTAGAGAGAATGAAGCAATGGTCATATGACATGATTGGTTCCTACTAAAATCCTAGGTGGATTTGGGAGATTGGATATATTTTATCAATGTGAGGCCATAAATGTACTTGGAGAATCCTAAGGGTAGTTGGAACTCCTAGAAGCCATAATGCTTTGAGAAATCCTTGGAAATACAAGGTTGGGGAACCTTGACAGGGTAGCTACACAACCTAAATGATAGTGGGTGCAGAGAAGGGGGTGCACTACCTTGTGATTTTTTCTCTAATCGAATATGAGAGACTATTGGTTAGAGGCTACTTGGGTTTGTCCTCTGCCCTGTCTATGTTTAATAATAATTATCAACCATATCTAGCTTTAAATATGCCTCTTTGCTTGTGAATTTATGGCCTTGGTAAGGAGGTGACCTATTCTTGAAATATTAGGAGCCTTAGTCTATGGTTGGGTGGGAATTTTGAGGTTGATAGTAAATTTATGCTTTACTTATGTGGTATTCGCTCTGATTACTTATATATTTTCACATTATGCATATGAATAGTAATTTAAATGGTGTCAATTTTACATTTACATTCATGCACAGGAGAAAATTGCATAGTCGAAATCATTAGACACAAATGATAAATGCTATAGGAATATAAATTCATAGGACATTTCACAAGAAGAAAACCATGTTGTAGGGGTAGTGATATGCACCAATGGATGACTCTCGGTGTTACAAAGAGACTAGTCCCTATTAAAATCAACTTTTTAGTAACCTAAAAAGATAACATAATTGATAGAGGCATGCAAAAACATTAACCGTAACCCTAAATGGTTAGGAAAGTATTATACATATTAAGCTACTTAAGGGAAGCAATTTCATTCTTATTGTGTTGATTTATTGTGCAAATAAGTGAGAAATTGTGAGTATAACAAAAGAAATAGATGAACTTATAGTAATTGTATAAGACATGGTGCTTGTGGAAACTCTATCATGAGTTCATCCTTCTTTGTATTTTCATTTCATACATGAAAATAAATGAGAAAGTAGTTGTTTCCTTTTATTTGAGTTTCCCAAGATACATTTTGTATTCACTGTGTGATACTTGTTTTGACTTTTTTTTTTCATCCTCATCATATTTCAATATTTGAGTGCTAAATTTGTAATACTAAATTCTAATCATATGTATATAGCATAATAATGATTTTGTAGAAATTTGTAAAAATGTGCTATGTTAGATTATTTTAAAGAAATATTCATAAAAATTTACAAATCAATAATACTTATCTTTGTTGTATATTTCTTTAATTATTTATTAAAATATATTGAATGGAGTGACCTATGACCTATAGCAAGGAGTGTCTTCACGGTGCACCCATTCACCATCAATCTAAAGCTCCATGAGCCCAAGTATATAATTATTCAATATATATCAAATATTTATTTATTTTTATTTTACATTACATATTTTAAATTAATCTATATTATAATTATATATACATTTTTATAAAATAATTAATAAATGATAATAAATTAATAAATAATAAGAAGATATATATGGACAATCTCACAAATTAAATTAAAAACCAATTTCATATTTAGAAATATTAATATTCAATATTGTTATCACAATTAATTAACTTGAGAATTTCAAAATATTAACATTTTAATAAATAATATTGTTATAGTTAATTTTGAAGGTAAAGTTGGTAAATTCATATTATGTGATTATGATCTGGATTTTCATAATGAATGGGGGAGGTCATTTGATTTTACAAGGTATCAAATAACAAGAGGGTAGAGGTACAATGATAGAAAGTTGGGTATTAATTTATATATATATAATTTAAATTTATTTTAAAATTAAAGGTTTAAGTATTTTTGTGGTTTTTTAATATATATAAAAGTTTTATTAAATTGGAAATTTAAATTTTAGGGAAAAGAATTAAAGATAAAAGTTAATAGGCTAAAATTGTTTTTGTTTAACTAAGAGCTAGTTTTTTTAAGCGGTTAAGGAAAGGTAACAGCTCAAGACCATCTATAGGAGTCAAGTAAGAGTGAAAGCTTATTCGGTAAAGTATCACCAAAATTATCCTTGATTAACTATGATAAATCAGCCTGCATTACATTAGAGAATTAACAACTAAAAATGTTTGTTCTTACTAATTTAAAAAATTATCATTTTCATCGATAAAAAACATCGCCCTGAAAAATTCATTTTTCTAGAATGACATCCGAACTACACAACCTATCTAAAATTAAAGCTGCTGAGAAATAATATATCAAAAGGAAGAAGAATCATTTCTTTTAGACTCACTCTGGTAGATTTGACCGCAGTGAACACACATTTCTAGTCTCTCTACGATTTTGCTTGGAAAATGTAACATAATAAAATATAATGCTATATTATATTGGTGGTGTATCTGTTGGGTTGCAGGTTTTGCTTTTGACTATGACTGTCAAAATTTGGCAGTCACAGGTAGGGGGAATATATATTTAGGTTGTAAAAGCTAACAAACATGACAAGATTCATTCCGGATATTCATGAGTCTATAATGATGGTCGCTAAATGATCAACTCCTAGTTGTTGTCATTGCATGTAGAAAACTTATCCAGTGAAATCTCCCACACCAACATTTTTTTAATTTTATTTGATTTATTTTTATATTTTTATAAGATTAAGATTTTTTATTATATTTATATTTTGATGATAAGAAAATTAAACTAGTAACTTCACATTAATTAAAAAATAGATTAGGTTCTATCCAAAACCTCTTAGACTCCCATTTATTTCATATTTAAATCCTGTATATTCATAGAATTCTTTACTGTACCAATTTCCTAATTTCAAAAATCTTCATAGCAGAGTAGCTGTAAAGTTATGAGCAGGCGCACTTGTGAAGAAAAGGGCGACCGAACCATCTTAAAATAAAGTCAATCACTGGAGATGCTTGGACTTAAAATCTTCACGGATAAAGAAATTAAAACTCAAACAAAGAGCTTTGACATTTACGACATTCATCGATTCCAAAAATATATGAACAATGAGGGGCAATAATAGATAATACATTTAATTTTCCCTACACGTTGTAAAGAACATGACGAATATATATATATATACGCGTTTAATCCGTTGTAGTATAATAAGATTTGTATGTAAATAAAATCAATTTTAAATTCAATTTCAACACACAGTTTCTAACCAGCATGTTGCACTTTGTATGTCACTGTCAATGCCATCTTGCAACTGCGTTGTTTCTCTTTGACTCAGGCCAACTTCAAACTCTTGCAAATAAAAAATCATCAAAAGAGAATACATTTCCTACCATGAGTGGACGAAAGGAATGAATCTTGAGCATGATAAGTTTGAGTGTAATGCACAAGCATGTTGCAGCTTATATGTCACCGTCAATGCCATCTTGCAAGTAGGCTGCTTCTCTCTTACTCATACCAACTCCAAGCAATTTGAAATAAAGAACATTCAAAAGAAATTCCAAGCTCAAAAACAATGAATCTTGAACATTACAGCTTTGAATGTAATAATGCACACAGTTTCTAACCAGCATGTTGCAGGTTAGGTTATATGTCATTTTCAATACTATATTGCAACTTGTTTCATTTTTACTCTTCCAAATAAAGAATCTTCAAACATTTCCAACCATCAGTGGACAACTCACATGATACGATTGAGTGTAACGCACACAGTTCCTCACAAACATGTTGTAGCTTGATGCAGTCACTATCAGTGTCATCAAGCAGCCAAGTTGTTTCCTTTTTATTCATACTATCTCCAAACTCTTCCAAATAAACAATGTTTAAAATAGAATCCATTTTCAACCATTAGTGGACGATGTAAGCTCAACAAAATGAATCTTGAACATGGTGAGTTTGAGAGTAATTAATGCAGGAGAATCTTGAACATGATCAAGTCCTATGAGGGAAGCTTCCTTACGTAGTTTATCTCACCTTATCACGTTTATTTATGATAATTCAAAAAGAAGTATATCTGCATTTCTTTTATTAATGTAGTATCTGATTGGACCGGTACCTAATTTTAATAGAATAAAACAAAACTTGTCTATTTGCCCATATTCCGTTTAAAACATAAGATAGGATATTGTTATGCAGAGTCACTACATATTTTTGTTTAAATTTTAAAGATATAAAGAAACTAAGAATTATAAAAATTCATATTTATAATTTTGATCCTTTTTTTCGAAAATTTATCAATTTACAATAAATTTATTTGTCTGTGTTAAAAAATAATATTA